>ONZH01008244.1:0-29964 GCA_900303285.1 Rhinella marina
TCCACAGATCCCCCCTAACAGTGTTCATCCCACAGGATCCCCCCCATAACAGCGTCATCCACAGATCCCCATAACAGCGTCATCCACAATCCCCATAACAGCGTCATCCACAGATCCCCCATAACAGCGTCATCCACAGATCCCCCATAACAGCGTCATCCACAGATCCCCCATAACAGTGTCATCCACAGATCCCCCATAACAGTGTCATCCACAGATCCCCCCATAACAGTGTCATCCACAGATCCCTCATAACAGTGTCATCCACAGATCCCCCATAACAGTGTCATCCACAGATCCCCCATAACAATGTCATCCACAGATCCCCATAGCAGTGTCATCCACAGATCCCCCATAACAGTGTTTCATCCATAGATCCCCCATAACAGTGTCATCCACAGATCCCCCATAACAGTGTCATCCACAGATCCTCCATAACAGTTGTCATCCACAGATCCTCATAACAGTGTCATCCACAGATCCTCATAACAGTGTCATCCACAGATCCCCCATAACAGTGTCATCCACAGATCCCCCATAACAGTGTCATCCACAGATCCCCCATAACAATGTCATCCACAGATCCCCCATAACAGTGTCATCCACAGATCCCCCATAACAGTGTCATCCACAGATCCCCCATAACAGTGTCATCCACAGATCCTCCATAACAGTGTTTCATCCACAGATCCCCCATAACAGTGTCATCCACAGATCCCCCATAACAGTGTCATCCACAGATCCCCCATAACAGTGTGTCTAAAAAAAACCTGGTTAGGTTTTTTAAGCACAGAAAATACTGTGAACATACCCAAAGAGGCTGCAGGATCAGCAGCTTACAGTAAAAAGGCTAAAGAGATATAATGTGGCATTCTACAATCAGCTGCTGTGGTTTCAACCGCTGTCTGTGACTACAAAGTCCTGTCAGACTTCTGGTCCAATATTTCATGATTTGGGGCCCCACTTTCAATTTTGCCCAGGGCCACACTTTGTCTAAAACCGGCCCTGCTCCAGATCCATCTGTAGCAGTGTACTGTCCTCTGTAGTATATATACAGTGTACTGTCCTCTGTAGTATATATACAGTGTACTGTCCTTTGTAATATATATACAGTGTACTGTCCTCTGTAGTATATATACAGTGTACTATCCTCTGTAGTGTATATATACAGTGTACTATCCTCTGTAGTGTATATATACAGTGTACTGTCCTCTGTAGTATATATACAGTGTACTATCCTCTGTAGTGTGTATATATAGTGTACTGTCCTCTGTAGTATATATACAGTGTACTGTCCTCTGTAGTATATATACAGTATACTGTCCTCTGTAGTATATATACAGTATACTGTCCGCTGTAGTATATATACAGTATACTGTCCTCTGTAGTATATATACAGTGTACTATCCTCTGTAGTGTGTATATATACAGTGTACTGTCCTCTGTAGTGTGTATACACTCACCGGCCACTTTATTAGGTACACCTGTCCAACTGCTCGTTAACACTTAATTTCTAATCAGCCAATCACATGGCGGCAACTCAGTGCATTTAGGCATGTAGACATGGTCAAGACAATCTCCTGCAGTTTAAACCGAGCATCAGTATGGGGAAGAAAGGTGATTTGAGTGCCTTTGAACGTGGCATGGTTGTTGGTGCCAGAAGGGCTGGTCTGAGTATTTCAGAAACTGCTGATCTACTGGGATTTTCACGCACAACCATCTCTAGGGTTTACAGAGAATGGTCCGAAAAAGAAAAAACATCCAGTGAGCGGCAGTTCTGTGGGCGGAAATGCCTTGTTGATGCCAGAGGTCAGAGGAGAATGGGCAGACTGGTTCGAGCTGATAGAAAGGCAACAGTGACTCAAATTGCCACCCGTTACAACCAAGGTAGGCAGAAGAGCATCTCTGAACGCACAGTACGTCGAACTTTGAGGCAGATGGGCTACAGCAGCAGAAGACCACACCGGGTGCCACTCCTTTCAGCTAAGAACAGGAAACTGAGGCTACAATTTGCACAAGCTCATCGAAATTGGACAGTAGAAGATTAGAAAAACGTTGCCTGGTCTGATGAGTCTCGATTTCTGCTGCGACATTCGGATGGTAGGGTCAGAATTTGGCGTCAACAACATGAAAGCATGGATCCATCCTGCCTTGTATCAACGGTTCAAGCTGGTGGTGGTAGTGTCATGGTGTGGGGAATATTTTCTTGGCACTCTTTGGGCCCCTTGGTACCAATTGAGCATCGTTGCAACGCCACAGCCTACCTGAGTATTGTTGCTGACCATGTCCATCCCTTTATGACCACAATGTACCCAACATCTGATGGCTACTTTCAGCAGGATAATGCGCCATGTCATAAAGCTGGAATCATCTCAGACTGGTTTCTTGAACATGACAATGAGTTCACTGTACTCAAATGGCCTCCACAGTCACCAGACCAGAGCATCTTTGGGATGTGGTGGAACGGGAGATTCGCATCATGGATGTGCAGCCGACAAATCTGCGGCAACTGTGTGATGCCATCATGTCAATATGGACCAAAATCTCTGAGGAATGCTTCCAGCACCTTGTTGAATCTATGCCACGAAGAATTGAGGCAGTTCTGAAGGCAAAAGGGGGTCCAACCCGTTACTAGCATGGTGTACCTAATAAAGTGGCCGGTGAGTGTATATACAGTGTACTGTCCTCTGTAGTTTATATATACAGTATACTGTCCTCTGTAGTATATATACAGTATACTGTCCTCTGTAGTTTATATATACAGTATACTGTCCTCTGTAGTTTATATATACAGTATACTGTCCTCTGTAGTATATATACAGTGTACTGTCCTCTGTAGTATATATACAGTGTACTGTCCTCTGTAGTATATATACAGTGTACTGTCCTCTGTAGTTTATATATACAGTATACTGTCCTCTGTAGTTTATATATACAGTATACTGTCCTCTGTAGTATATATACAGTATACTGTCCTCTGTAGTATATATACAGTGTACTGTCCTCTGTAGTATATATACAGTGTACTGTCCTCTGTAGTATATATACAGTGTACTGTCCTCTGTAGTATATATACAGTATACTGTCCTCTGTAGTATATATACAGTATACTGTCCTCTGTAGTATATATACAGTGTACTGTCCTCTGTAGTATATATACAGTGTACTGTCCTCTGTAGTATATATACAGTGTACTGTCCTCTGTAGTATATATACAGTATACTGTCCTCTGTAGTGTATATATACAGTATACTGTCTTCTGTAGTATATATACAGTGTACTGTCCTCTGTAGTATATATACAGTGTACTGTCCTCTGTAGTATGTATACAGTATACTGTCCTCTGTAGTATATACACAGTATACTGTCCTCTGTAGTCTATATACAGTATACTGTCCTCTGTAGTTTATATATACAGTATACTGTCCTCTGTAGTATATATACAGTGTACTGTCCTCTTCTGTGTTAATTACTTTACACAGTTTAGTGTCATCTGCAAAAATTGATATTTTACTGTGCAAGCCTTCTACAAGATCATTAATAAATATATTATAAAAGCTAACTATACAAACTACATTTGTTAGATGGGAATACCCCTTTAAGGATAAAACATTTCACCAAATTCAGAACATAAATATGTCTTCTCCCCTGTGTGAGTCTTGTGACGTCTAACAACATCTGATTTCTGGTGAAAACATTTCCTATATTCTAACCCCTTCGTGGCCTGTTTAATCCTTCATGATGAGGTCACATTTTGGAAATCTGCCATGTGTCACTTTAGGAGAGAATAACTAAATTGTAATAGTTTTGCTTTTCCAAGTAATCCTGACATTGTTTTTTGTCACATATTGTACTTTATTGTACCAATAGAAAATCACTTATATTTATTAAAAATACAATTTTAGCCAAACTTTAGAAAAAGAACTATTTACATTTTCGAGCAATTTAGGAGACATACAATTTTAGTGTTTATTTTGAAGTACATACGTACATTTTTTTCCTGCAGCAAAGTTTACAAAGGCTTATTTTTTTTTAAATAATCTGAATTGAAACCCCACAACCTCTGAGGTATTCCTTGGAGGGTGTCAGTATTTTGTCAGTAGGAGTATTTTGATTCCATGTTTCTCTGGGATTTTGATACTGATGGCCTATCCTCACGGTAGGTCATAAGTATGAGTTTGGTGGAGTTCCGACTCCCGCACCCCCATGATCAGCTGTATACAGAGGCTGCAGCACTCTGTGAGCGCTAATGTCTCTTCCTAGGCCATGTGATGGCACAAGCATTGGTCACAAGGCCTAGGCACAGCTCAGCCCCATTCATGTGACTGCAACTCCAGTGAGCACCATGGCTTCCCAAAATGCAGGTTGACAAGGTTCCCTAGAACTGCTACTGAAGAGGGGGACAGATTCCCGAAACATGTCTAGTAATAGATCCACATAATAGACAGAGGTTCACCGAGAGCCTGCAAGGAGCATGTAAGCCTGTACCTCACAGCAGAGGACACAACAACCATCTTATGGTAACATTCTGGTCACCTGTGCAGCCTGAGTCACATGAGTCATTGGTAGGTGGGGCTCACAGTCTCCTCCCTCCTCCCATTGTATGTGTGATTTCACGCTGAAGGTAACTAGGAGTAGGTTGCTGTGTGTCGGCCTGTATGCTCCTTCCGCAATTACCCATACGGAAAGGTAGGTTAGTGTTAGGTCCCGAGCCACTCTGAGATACCTTGACGCGGTGCTCGGGCTCCGGTATGTTCTTGATATAAGAATATATTGGCGAAAGTCTCATTTTAACATCAGTGTGAGGGTTTAGCCATATATTGTCAATTGCATTACCGCCGCAGTGCACCTCTACTAGTGATTGTTTGACACACCCAGCAACAATTCTTCTCCAGGTGATTCCCCCAACTCCAGTCACAACACCTCAGTGGGGACGCAGTGAGCGAACACTAAAAACTATAAAGTGTATAACGAGTAAGTAATCGTTGTATATATTACAAATCTCGACATTCGAGGCCTTCATCACATATATGAAATACATCAAACATCTACAATCTAGCGTTTAGTATTTTTAGCATCTGCGTTTAGCCTATTAAAAAGTAACAAAAACAATATCAGATGTGTGTATATATGTATATATATCAACAAATGGACAATATTAATAATATCAGCATCCAATAATTCTCACTAAAGTCGCCATCTGTTATCTGAAACACTATATATAGTCCCACAAACTGTTTTCAGATTACTTTCAGACTTTTTGTCTGTTTTTACTTCTTTTATATATTTTTATTTGGTTTTATTTCTCTATTTTTGTTTGCCTTTATTCTGGCGATCACACACTTATGCTGCTCAAATAACATTTATAGTCGCCAAATTTAAAGGGATTCTGTCACCACCATTTTACAAATTAAGTTATTTATACCATCGGATTCATCTAGTCATATGGAGTTCTAAATGGTAATTGTTATAGGGCATAGATGCAGTTTTGAGGTAAAAAAAACGATTTTTAGCAGCTGTCAGTCACTTACTATAAGGAGCCCAAGGGGTGTTGACAAGCGTTGCAGGAGCCCGGGCTCGGTGATTCCTTGGAGCCCAGGACCGCCCACCTATTTAATATTCACTTCACTGAGTGAGTCAGTGAAGCTCCGGCGCGGCTGAAATCCCGCGCAGGCGCAGTACATCAGGTGAGGCCGCTGCCCACAGACCGCACGGGCGCAGGCCTCTTCATGTACTGCGCCTGCGCGGGATTTCAGTCGCGCCGGAGCTTCACTGACTCACTCAGTGAAGTGAATATTAAATAGGTGGGCGGTCCTGGGCTCCAAGGAATCGCCGAGCCCGGGCTCCTGCAACGCTTGTCAACTCCCCTTGGGCTCCTTATAGTAAGTGACTGAGAGCTGCTAAAAATCGTTTTTTTTACCTCAAAACTGCATCTATGCCCTATAACAATTACCATTTAGAACTCCATATGACTAGATGAATCCGATGGTATGAATAACTTAATTTGTAAAATGGTGGTGACAGAATCCCTTTAAATACTTCTATACCTCTCTACTTCTGACTTGTCTTTCGGCTTCTTACAGCAAATACTCAAGGGGTTGTCCATTATTTTACCAGTGATGGTCTATTCTCCGAATCATCTGATAGGTAGGGGTTTAACACCCTGCACCTCCAGACATGCTTTAGTGTATCTCCAGGACCTGAACTGCACAACTCCATCCATTCTGTAGTGAGCGGAGCCGATTACTCCAGCGCTGCTCGAATAGGAGAAAGTGGTGCAATAACCGTCCCCGTCCTCTACATAGTGAGCAGAGATGTGTAGTTCTGGTACAAACCCCTGGGCTGAAGCTACTGGAGAACAGCTGGATGGCAGTACAGGTGTCAGACCCACCAATCAGTGATCGATGGCTTATCCTGAGAACAGGCCATCACCTGTATAGTGCTGCACAACCCCTTTAACCCCCTAACTGTTTTGCCAAAGTGGAGCTGCAGCAGTGGGAAAAGTAGCTATTGGGGGGAGGGCTGCTTTAGATGCTGCTGCCTCCTGAATAGTAGCAGCTAAAAAACATGCAACTGATCTTGTTTGAAAGCAAACATTCAAAGCTTTCAGTAAATACCAGAATGACAGCAACAAGTTCAGGACAGAGAAAGATATCGCTGATAGATATCGGGATGCTGCGAATGCAGCTGAAAATGAAAGTAAAAACAGGTTTTACTCGCAATTATTCCCAACTTGATTTCTAACAGTGATTTCTCCTCTGTTTCTTGGACTTTAGCTGTCATCTTGTATTAAAGCCTGGACTGTTAGCTTTGAGACAAGACCAGTTGCACGTTTCTAGCTGCTACCAGTCAGGAGATATCACCATGTAAAGCAGCCCGCTCCCTCCAGTTAGCTACTTTTCACACTGCCCGAGCTGGACAGGTGGTTAACATGGTTTTCTTGATATTGATGGCCTATCCTCATCATATCGCCATGGGTCCTGCTCTCCACTGATAAGATGTTCTGCACTGGCTGTCTAGTTGTGTAGTGGATGGATCCAGTTATGTCGGCGCTGCTCCCACTGAAGTGATTGGTCACAGCCTCTGACGCCGCTGTGGAGTTCGGGTGCCAGAGCTACTGCAGACCAGCCGACTGGTAGGGGTGCCTGGTGTTAGACTCCCCTCCCTGATCCGATCTGATGGTTATGGTTAGAGATGAGCGAACGTGCTCGTAACGAGCACTGTACGCTCGGCTCCCCTGCGCTCGCATGGGCGCAGGCAGGCGCTTCAGTCGGGTGAGGAGGACGGAAGCAGCTGCCTGCGCCCATGCGAGCGCAGGGGAGCCGAGCGGTACAGTGCTCGTTACGAGCACGTTCGCTCATCTCTAGTTATGGTCTATCCTGACGATCAAAATACTGAAAAACCCCTTTAACAACTAAATGACGAATTTTTGTCATTTATAGCATGCCATGGTTTAATGGCTCAAACTTAATTTTTTATTTCTTCTGCAACCCACCTAATTTTTGCAACTTTTTTTTACATGACACAAAGGGCTTAGTTTTTTTTTTATAATTTTTTTTTTTTAATTTGTTTCGTTTATAGGGAAAAAAGTCAGATGATATCAAACTCCATCTTCTTATTCTCTAAATATGCAAATACCAAATACACCAAAATAACTGTTTTAATTGGTTTATGTTTCATGTGAAAATGGTGACTGGGATGACGATTTCAGCTGGTGTGTTTTTTTTCTAATTTATTGTCAGTTGTATTTTATTATTTTTTATACTTTTTAAATATAAATTAAAATATATATGTTTGGCATTTTTTTGGACATTTACAGGTGTTTTTTTTTTTTTTTTTAATTTGCTTCATTTTGCAATTCTCAATGTACGACATCCAAATGTGGCAAGTGATGCTTGTGCACCATAACAGGGCCCTGTCTGGCAATGTAGAGACCGCAGTGTGCGCAAAACAAGCAATCATCTACAGAATATATTAATGGCCAATGTTCAAATCATACATAAAAACAATCAAGGATCACTACCCCCTCCCCACCAATTTCTCTGTAAAAAAATAAAAAATAAAAACACACTATAAAAACAAGTAAGAGCGGTCAGTAACGGGCTCAGTATGAATATGCCTTCTTTTATATGTGAGTTTTTTGATGTGTAACAAGAACTGATTTATGCCTAAAACATTTCCCACATTCTGAACACGAAAACGGCTTCTCCCCTGTGTGAATTCTCTGATGTTTAACAAGAACCGATTTTTGTTGAAAACAGTTACCACATTCCAAACATGAAAATGGCCTCTCTCCTGTGTGAATTCTCTGATGTATACCAAGATGGGATTTACGGTTAAAACCTTTCCCACATTCTGAACATGAAAATAGCTTCTCTCCTGTGTGAATTGTCTGATGGATAACAAGAGCAGATTTACTGTTAAAACATTTATCACATTCTGAACATGAAAATGGCTTCTCCCCTGTGTGAGTTCTCTGATGGATAATAAGATGTGATTTATGGTTAAAACATTTATCACATTCTGAACATGAAAAAAGCTTCTCTCCTGTGTGACTTTTCTGATGTATAACAAGATGTGATATCTGGAGAAAACATTTCCCACATTCTGAACATGAATATGGCTTCTCCCCTGTGTGAATTCTCTGATGGACAACAAGATGTGACTTATGATTAAAACATTTACCACATTCTGAACATGAAAATAGCTTCTCTCCTGTGTGAATTTTCTGATGTAAAAGAAAAGCCGATTTCTTCTGAAAACATTCCCCACACTCTGAACATGATAATGGCTTCTCCCCTGTGTGAATTCTCTGATGTGTATCAAGAGCTGATTTGTAGCGAAAACATTTCCCACATTCCGAACAAGAAAATGGCTTCTCCCCTTTGTGAATCCTCTGATGTTTAAGAAAAGATGAATTACGATGAAAACATTTACCACATTCTGAACATGAAAATGGCTTCTCCCCTGTGTGAATTCTCTGATGTGTAACAAGATCTGATTTACGGTTAAGACATTTGCCACATTCCGAACATGAAAATAGCTTCTCCCCTGTGTGAATTCTCTGATGTCTTACAAGATGTGATTTAAGGTTAAAACATTTCCCACATTCTGAACATGAAAATGGCTTCTCTCCTGTGTGAATTCTCTCATGTCTAACAAATGCTGATTTATAGCCAAAACATTTACCACATTCTAAACATGAAAATGGCTTCCCTCTTACGTGAGCGGTTTGATGTTTGACACCTTTTCTGTGACCTTTTTTTTCTTTTACAGTCTGTGATAAATCAGAAGATCGGACCTGTTTAAAAGGATCAAGTGATACATTTTTGCTGTGGTTGGATGAGGGTATATCTTGGATGTTGGCATGCTCTTCATCTTTATATTGTATGATATCACAATCATCTGCTTCAAAATCTGAAGATACCAGCTGTTTCTCTAAGTTCCTGGTACAGTCATCTGCCAAGAATAAAACACATTATTGATGAATAATATACCATAAAATTGTATTAAAATTTTATTACATTTCTTTATATAAAAAACTCTATAGAAAGTACAAGACATTGCGCTAAATTGAAGTATCAATTGACTAAAACAGTGGTGACCAAACAGATCACAATCTAATAGTAGACCAAGGGGCATAACTAGAAAAGGTTGGCTCCTACCTTGAGCAACTTCCCTGCAACCCCCACCCAATTTGCCCCCTTAGTGCCCCACACAATAGTTATCTCCCCTCAGTGTCCCTTTCACAGTGAAATTCTCTGACGGATTTTCTGATGGATCAGAAGAACGGAAAAATAAACAGTGACGTGTTCACAGCCTTATTGCTGACACCCTCTCCACTGTCATGGCGCCACTACTTGAATCTTGGCCCACAGCATCAGTTCACATCGATAAATTGGACCTGATGCTAACATTAACCTTTAGTTATTTGGTCAGTTATTTGCATCAGTAGCCAAGCCTACTTTTGGATTAGTTATCATGAACAGATCTGCACCTGTTTTGGCTGACAATAACTGATGAGAATAACTGATGAAATAAGTGAAGTGTGAACTAAGCCCAATAGTGATGCACAGTCATTCTACAGCTAACAGAAGGGATTCAAATGCATGTTTGTACTTCCACAACATGAATTCAAAAAACCTTTCTTTCTCTGGCACTTTATTGGTGCTGCCTCCATGTCCTTATTTTGTTCCACTAAAGAGTCATTGGGACACCCGCAGGGGCACGCAGCTTTTGCTTTACTTTAGCTAGGGGCTAGTTAAAACGGTTTGTGGCCTGCGCGATGATGCACACGTCCATATATGTCCTGCCGGTCATTCTGATGAACAGTAACTGTTTCATTACCAGAGAGGACTAGCTGTGTACATTGCTGCAATGCACAGCGAGGAACACAGAGATACATTCTTCCTATAGTTTGATTGCAGGCTGGGATAGATTTAAGACATTTCGTGACAAATTAATTCGTAACTAAGCTAATTTGTGGGAGAATTTTGATAAAACGTCCGACTCGAATTTTTGAAAACTTCCCTCATCTCTACCCAAATTGAGTCAGCATGGCTGAACATTCCTCAGACAATCATTAGTAACCTCATTGGTAGGATGCCAAGGCGTGTAAGTGACTGTATTTATGTACGTGGCTCTCATACTCAATACTGGTTAAGCAACATGTTTTGCATATTTTGTTTCCATTTTTTATCATTTGCAAGATTTTCCTCAGCATAGATCATCAACATGAAAGCAGTGGGGGTCCGACTTCCTGCACCCCTGCCAATCAGCTGGCTGAGGAATCCTCAGGGCTCCCTGCAGCTCCAGTTAACACGAGGCTTCCTCACAACTTACCAAGCATAGTGTCGTGTATTGGATAGTAGTTGTGCTTGGCATTGCAGCTCTGGTCCATTCATTCGAAAGGGACTAATCTGTGCCTAGGCCATATGACCGATGAACGTCACATTGCATGGCCAGGAAGAGGCTTAAGCACTGTCGCCTCTTCATAAAGTTGACTGGAGAGGGGATGGGTGTCAAATCACCCACTGATCTGAGCATAGACTACACATCATATACATAATATATCACCAATAACTCTATTACATTTCCATCCATATTTAATTGGAATTTTAGCTGAATCAGTGAATATAATGAAAAAATCCAACATAAAACTATAGTAACCAGTGAAGGAGCAGAATCTGTGAGTCTTCTCTGCTTTACTTAGTGGTCACTACTCACCTGAGCTGTTATCTGTAGGAATGTCCTCTATACTCTGCTCATCACCACTCACATCTGTCTCTGGAGGATTAATATTGTTCAGATCTTCACCCGGATTCACAAGCTGTGAAAGAAATATTGTAGAAGTCATCAGACGGTTGGAGAAGTCGTGGTATACATTAAGGAGGGCTGGGCCATGCGCCCTGCATGGTGCACGTGTCCGGTATGGTTGTAAAGCAGTTCCTGAAGTCTTCCAACCATCTGCAAGACATCCTGAAAATGGCCAGGAAACTTTGCATGCACTTCAGCCACTCGTACACCGCCCTTTATATGTTGGACCGATTATATGAACAGAGAAAGGCCATAGGCCCTCTGCTTTCACGTTCAAATGCCAATGAGGTGGGGGTTGGATCAGTCACTGGGCCACTCTGTGGTCTCTTCATGCTGCTGCCACCTCACCACTCTGTGGTCTCCTCATGCTGCTGCCACCTCACCACTCTGTGGTCTCCTCGTGCTGCTGCCACCTCCCCACCTTGTCACTGCGCCACTCTGTGGTCTTTTTATGCTGCTGCCACATCAACACTATGTCACTGGCCCACTCTCTGGACTTCTCATGGTGTTCCCACCCTCCCCACTCCATGATGGGACCACTATTTTGCCATTTTGACCTGGTTGACATAATTTATTTGACCTTTAATCTGATCTGTCAGAAGGAAGGAAAAATGAGACGCACAGCGGAACCTGTCTATGTAGCAGATGGAAGGCCTGTATGACATGATCCCTATTTTGCATCATGATTTGCTTATTATTTGGAAGCCAAAAGCAGGAGTTGGTACAAAACAAAGAAGACATGCAAATATTCCCATCATGTGTCATCTCAGTTTTTTTGGCCTCAGCAATACTGATGGATTACTGACCAAATGCTGACCGAGTGACGGTGGATGCACAGCAGACAAGATCCGATTTTTATTGTTATTGTTCTGACGGATCAGAGGAAGGGCAAAATAATCAGTGACGTCAACACAAACTTACTTCTGGCACCCTCTGCACTCTGTTGAGGGTGGGGGTGGGGGGGGGGGGCTCTACTTGTATAATCGTTTAATAGAACAGGTTCTGTAGAAATCTATGTGGAATCAGCTGATGACTGTGAGCCTGTAAGGTTGAGTTCACACTTGAGTAATTTGGTCAGTTTTGGCCCCAAAACTGCCCAAATAAGTGAAGTGTGCGGTGAATCTAAGAATGACGCCTGTCATTTGCATATCACACTGACTCAAAGTATTGTATTGCTTCACTACCACAGCAGACTCCCTATGTGTGTTACTGTAAGGGACACTGTTCTACACCACTATACAGGCTCTCTGCAACCAGGAACTAGCTGTTTTTGAACGTGATTCGCCACAAATAAATTCGGGTCGAATCTTTTTGGAAAATTTGGTGAACCAACCGAATCAAATTTTTGAGAAAATCGCTCATCTCTAGTAGTATCGCATGGTCTTAGATGAGGACTGCTCCGAGAATTGTTGAGTCTTCAGCATTTTACAGAGGAGGCCATCTTAAAAGTCTCCATAGACAGAAAATTGTGAGAAGATCCAAACAATGTGTTCTGTCAATGGTCAGCTGTAATCCTGCCATCTCCACCTCTCTCATTATACAAGGATAAAACATATAATACTGGTGGATAAAACAAGACTGAACACAAGATCTTCACAGCCTTCTACACATCATAGGGGACATTTCATGAGACATTATCTCCATCTACCTGATCATCCTGTGGGACATTGTGATGTTCTTCTGACCCATCCTGTGGAAGAAGAGGACTGGGACATCTCTCCGGTGTTCTTCTCTCTTCCTTAACTGTAGGAAACACATCCAGTGACTGAATTCATTCCTTACATACAGATAATGAGAGGACATGTGGATTTAGTCATGTCTATTACCTGGTGGTGTGAGGGGCCGGTGATCCTCCATCATGACGTCCTTGTACAGATCTTTGTGTCCTTCTAAATACTCCCACTCCTCCATGGAGAAATAGATGGTGACATCCTGACACCTTATAGGAACCTGACAACACAATGATACAGTCATCACCCAGATCCCTTCATAGCGTTCCTGTATAATGTCCCAGCATTCCCAGCAGTGTCACCTCTCCAGTCAGCAGCTCAATCATCTTGTTGGTGAGTTCTAGGATCTTCTCTCTATTGATCTCCTCATGTATCAGGGGGTGAGGTGGAGGCCCTGTGATTGGGCTCAGGGTTCTTCCCCATCCTTCAGACACAGGGTCCTGACAGCGCTCACTAGAGGTCTTCTTCACTACTGTGTAGTCCTGGTTATGGAGAGACACAGTAATAAATATCACTCCATACATCTCCAGAGTCCCTCACCTCTCCAGTCATGTCCATCTGTTAGTAACATAGATAAGATGATGTAATGTGACATCATCAGAATCTCTCACCTCTCCAGTAAGCCGGAAGAGGATCTCTAGGGTGAGATTTATTATACTCTCCGCCATCTTGTCTCTGTCCCTATCCATCCTTGATGGGTCAATCAGGAGAAGGATCTTATATAGAAGATCTCCACTGAGCGGATCCTATATTGTAGGAACCTGAATGGAGAGAAGATGAAAAGATGTAAAATCATAGAAAATCCCATGTAAAATACAATTACTGGAGATAAGAGGAGACATCGGAGGAGATAATAAAGTGTAGACGTGTTCTGTCCTTTGATAGGGACTAAAATATGAGTTGAATAGCTTGTCAAGACTTTTCCTCCATTTGTGAGGTCAAGGCAGTTTCATGGTATGTCACACCTTCACATGACCCTACAGCCAATAGAAAACATCAGGGCAGTTTCTAGGGAATTTTACCAACAGGGCGAACATTAAAAAAGCGCACTCCCCAATCAAATAACACTGACCTAAACAATGTTACATAGCATGCACAGCTCAGTAGCCACAACAATGAACAGGCTCAGAAGACCACCCTCATGCTCAGATCACCGCCCATGCTCAGATGACTACCTTCATGCCCAGATCACCGCTCTTCCTCAGATCACCGTTCTTCCTCAGATCACTGCCCATGCTAAGATGACACCCTCATGCTCAGATCACCGCCCACGCTCAGACGACGTCGGTTCATGTTCAGATGACACCCCCCCCCATGCTGAGATCATGTGGGGGGGGGTTTGACATAGGGGAGATCTGATCATGGAGTGCCTGATTTTTAATGTGTGAGGTGAGCACTGAGGGGGGTATGGGGGTTATTTTGAGGGGGTCTGATGAGGATTTAGGAGTCTTATCATACCACCCCCCCCCAATGATCAGTATTTTAATAACAAAAAAAAAAAAAAACCTCCCTCCTCCAGGCATTTACCATGCCTACAGAGGACCTTGGCGCTTTCTCCTGAGTCAGGTCATAGTTGAAAGCACAGCTGGAAGGAGCCAGGAAGGAAAGCTGGCCTCCCCTGCCACTGCCAGCCGGAGGTAAATTAAAACAGACGCATCGCTTCCCTGCCAGCCGGCTGAGCCGGAGAGGTAATGTGATTAGCAGAGGCGTAGCTAGAGGTTCAGCACAGGGGGGAGGCGAAACATACTTGAGTGGGCCCCCCACTTAGTGGCTTCCCAAACGCACGTTTCCAACTTCACAGGCACATACTACTAGTTGTGGTTATAATACTGTATTAGCAAGATGACTGTATAAACTGCTAGATCATCTATGCTGTTAAATACAGTACAATAGACTTTCTACATACCCTACTCTAAATACTCTACCATATAATGCAGTAAAATATAGGAGTAATAGGAGTAAAAAACAAGGGGACTTCTACGGTTAAGGAAACCTGTCCCCAGTTTTTACATCACTAAAATAACAGTTCCCTGCCCCATCAGACCTCAGATCGGCTTAATGTGCCCCCATCAGACCTCAGATCAGCGTACTGTGCCCCCATCAGACCTCAGATCAGCATACTGTGCCCCCATCAGACCTCAGATCAGCATACTGTGCCCCCATCAGACCTCAGATCAGCATACTGTGCCCCCATCAGACCTCATATCAGCAGAATGTGCCCCCATCAGACCTCAGATCAGCTTAATGTGCCCCCATCAGACCTCAGATCAGCTTAATGTGCCCCCATCAGACCTCAGATCGGCTTAATGTGCCCCCATCAGACCTCAGATCGGCTTAATGTGCCCCCATCAGACCTCAGATCAGCAGAATGTGCTCCCATCAGACCTCAGATCAGCAGAATGTACCCCCATCAGACCTCAGATCAGCAGAATGTACCCCCATCAGACTTCAGATCAGCAGAATGTGCCCCCATCAGACCTCAGATCAGCAGAATGTGCCCCCATCAGACCTCAGATCAGCAGAATGTACCCCCATCAGACCTCAGATTAGCAGAATGTGCCCCCATCAGACCTCAGATCAGCAGAATGTGCCCCCATCAGACCTCAGATCAGCAGAATGTGCCCCCATCAGACCTCAGATCAGCGTATTGTGCCCCCATCAGACCTCAGATCAGCTTAATGTGCCCCCATCAGACCTCAGATCAGCTTAATGTGCCCCCATCAGACCTCAGATCAGCTTAATGTGCCCCCATCAGAACTCAGATCGGCTTAATGTGCCCCCATCAGACCTCAGATCGGCTTAATGTGCCCCCATCAGACCTCAGATCAGCAGAATGTGCCCCCATCAGACCTCAGATCAGCAGAATGTGCCCCCATCAGACCTCAGATCAGCAGAATGTGCCCCCATCAGACCTCAGATCAGCCCACCCAGCCACATAAGGTTAAAATAAAAACCTTTCTTACCTGTCTGGCGCTCCGCTCTCTTCCCTGGCCCGCGCACACTATGACCTGACGCTGCAGTGGAGATTTCTACAGGTCCCATGGCACCATGTAATCTGGGTAATTGTAAAATGCTGTGGAATATGATTATATATTACATTTCAGGCTTCAAACAAAAAGATATAACGTTTTACATTTTTGGTGAAGAATCAACAACAAGTGGGTCACAATTGTGAAGTGGAACGAAATTTATTGGATCATTTAAATTTTTTTTGTAATAATAAAACTGAAAAGTGGGGCGTGCAAAATTATTCGGCCCCCCTTGCATTAATACTTTGTTGCTCCACCTTTTGCTGCGATTACAGCTGCGGTCTCTTGGGGGATGTCTCTATCAGTTTTGCACATCTAGAGACTGAAATTCTTGCCCATTCTTCCTTGCAAAACAGCTCGAGCTCTTTGAGGTTGGATGGAGACGTTTGTGAACAGCAGTTTTCAGCTCTTTCCACATATTCTCAGTTGGATTCAGGTCTGGACTGTGACTTGGCCATTCTAAGACCTGGATACCTTTATTTTTTAACCATTCCATTGTAGATTTTGCTTTATGTTTGGGATCATTGTCTTGTTGGAAGATAAATCTCCGTCCTAGTCTCAGGTCTTTTCATCCAGAATGGTCCTGTATTTGGCTCCATCCATCTTCCCATCAATTTTAACCATCTTCCCTGTCCCTGCTGATGAAAAGCAGGCCCAAACCATGATGCTGTCACCACCATGTCTGACAGTGGGGATGGTGTGTTCAGGGGGATGAGTTGGATTTTGGTTTCCTCTGAGCAGAGCACCTTCTTCCACATGTTTGGTGTCTCCCAGGGGCTTGTGGCAAACTGTAAACGAGACGTTTTATGGATATCTTTGAGAAATGGCTTTCTTCTTGCCACTCTTCCATAAAGGGCAGATTTGTGAAGTGTTGGACTGATTGTTGTCCTGTGGACAGACTCTCCCACCTCAGCTGTAGATCTCTGCAGTTCATCCAGAGTGATCATGGGCCTCTTGGCTCCATCTCTGATCAGTCTTCTCCTTGTTTAGAGGGACGGCCGGGTCTTGGTAGATTTGCAGTGGTCTGATACTCCTCCCATTACAATATGACGCTTGCACAGTGCTCCTTGGGATGCTTAAAGCTTGGGAAATCTTTTGGTATCCAAATCCAGCTTTAAACTTCTCCACAACAGTATCAGGGACCTGCCTGGTGTGTTCCTTGGTCTTCATGATGCAGAACCCTGAGACTATCACAGAGCAGGTGCATTTATACGGAGACTTGATTACACACAGGTGGATTCTATTTCTCTTCATCAGTCATTTAGGACAACATTGGATCATTCAGAGATCAGAGATCAACTTCTGGACTGAACTGAAAGTAAATGGGCCGAATAATTTTGCACGCCCCACTTTTCAGTTTTATTATTACAAAAAAAGTTTAAATGATCCTATAAATTTTGTTCCACTTCACAATTGTGACCCACTTGTTGTTGATTCTTCACCAAAAATTTTAAATGTTATATCTTTTTGTTTGAAGCCTAAAATGTGGCAAAAGGTTCAAAAGTTCCAGGGGGCGAATACTTTCGCAAGGCACTGTATATTATACACTGATATAAAAGGCTTCTCACACACAGCAGCACCAACCTCAAGACAACGGCAGCAGCCAAAACGTTCATTAGGGAGGACGCTTCTCCTACAGAGTTGTCTGTTATATGAGTTTACTATAATTTATTTCAGTCACTTTTGGTGCCCATCGATATCATATTTATCATCTACTAGAGAACTACCCAGCTTCATACCGGCCCCCCATAAGTGACATCTACAGAAACCCCTATAACAGTAACATCAACAGTCCCCCTATAATAGTGACATCCACAGTCCCCCTATAACAGTGACATCCACAGTCCCCCTATAACAGTGACATCCACAGTCCCCCTATAATAGTGACATCCACAGTCCCCCTATAACAGTGACATCCACAGTCCCCCTATAACAGTGACATCCACAGTCCCCCTATAACAGTGACATCCACAGTGCCCCCATAACAGTGACATCCACAGTCCCCCCAAACAGTGACATCCACAGTGCCCCCATAACAGTGACATCCACAGTCCCCCCCATAACAGTGACATCCACAGCGCCCCCACAACAGTGACATCCACAGCGCCCCCACAACAGTGACATCCACAGCGCCCCCACAACAGTGACATCCACAGCGCCCCCAGAACAGTGACATCCACAGTGCCCCCACAACAGTGACATCCACAGTCCCCCCACAACAGTGACATCCACAGTCCACCCACAACAGTGACATCCACAGTCCACCCACAACAGTGACATCCACAGTCCCCCCACAACAGTGACATCCACAGTCCCCCCACAACAGTGACATCCACAGCGCCCCCACAACAGTGACATCCACAGTCCCCCCATAACAGTTACATCCACAGCGCCCCCACAACAGCGACATCCACAGTGCCCCCACAACAGTGACATCCACAGTGCCCCCACAACAGTGACATCCACAGTGCCCCCACAACAGTGACATCCACAGTGCCCCCACAACAGTGACATCCACAGTGCCCCCACAACAGTGACATCCACAGATCTCCTGGATATGTCTTCTATATAACGCCCCCTCCTCCAGTCCACGTCTCTGAGATCTCCTGGATATGTCTTCTATATAAGGCTCCCTGCTCCAGTCCAAATCTCTGAGATCTCCTGGATATGTCTTCTATATAACGTCCCCTCCTCCAGTCCACGTCTCTGAGATCTCCTGGATATGTCTTCTATATAACGTCCCCTCCTCCAGTCCACATCTCTGAGATCTCCTGGATATGTCTTCTATATATCGCCCCCTCCTCCAGTCCACATCTCTGAGATCTCCTGGATATGTCTTCTATATATCGCCCCCTCCTCCAGTCCACATCTCTGAGAACTCCTGGATATGTCTTCTATATAACATCCCCTCCTCCAGTCCACGTCTCTGAGATCTCCTGGATATGTCTTCTATATAACGTCCCCTGCTCTAGTCCATGTCTCTGAGATCTCCTGGATATGTCTTCTATATAACGCCCCCTCCTCCAGTCCACATCTCTGAGATCTCCTGGATATGTCTTCTATATAACGTCCCCTGCTCCAGTCCACATCTCTGAGATCTCCTGGATATGTCTACTATATAACGTCCCCTGCTCCAGTCCACGTCTCTGAGATCTCCTGGATATGTCTTCTATATAATGCCCCCTCCTCCAGTCCACATTTCTGAGATCTCCTGGATATGTCTTCTATATAACGTCCCCTGCTCCAGTCCACGTCTCTGAGATCTCCTGGATATGTCTTCTACATCACGTCCCCTTCCTCCAGTCCACATCTCTGAGATCCCCTGGATATGTCTTCTATATAACGTCCCCTCCTCCAGTCCACGTCTCTGAGATCTCCTGGATATGTCTTCTATATAACGTCCCCTGCTCCAGTCCACGTCTCTGAGATCTCCTGGATATGTCTTCTATATAACGTCCCCTCCTCCAGTCCACATCTCTGAGATCTCCTGGATATGTCTTCTATATAACGCCCCCTCCTCCAGTCCACATCTCTGAGATCTCCCGGATATGTCTTCTATATAACGTCCCCTCCTCCAGTCCACATCTCTGAGATCTCCTGGATATGTCTTCTATATAACGTTCTCTGCTCCAGTCCACGTCTCTGAGATCTCCTGGATATGTCTTCTATATAACGTCCCCTGCTCCAGTCCACGTCTCTGAGATCTCCTGGATATGTCTTCTATATAACGCCCCCTCCTCCAGTCCACGTCGCTGAGATCTCCTGGATATGTCTTCTATATAACGCCCCCTCCTCCAGTCCACATCTCTGAGATCTCCTGGATATTTCTTCTATATAACGTCCCCTGCTCCAGTCCACGTCTCTGAGATCTCCTGGATATGTCTTCTATATAACGCTCCCTCCTCCAGTCCACATCTCTGAGATCTCCTGGATATGTCTTCTATATAACGTCCCTGCTCAAGTCCACATCTCTGAGATCTCCTGGATATGTCTTCTATATAACGTCCCCTGCTCCAGTCCACGTCTCTGAGATCTCCTGGATATGTCTTCTATATAACGTCCCCTCCTCCAGTCCACATCTCTGAGATCTCCTGGATATGTCTTCCTAATAACACCCCCTCCTCCAGTCCACGTCTCTGAGATCTCCTGGTTATGTCTTCTATATAACGTCCCCTGCTCCAGTCCACATCTCTAAGATCTCCTGGATATGTCTTCTATATAACGCCCCCTCCTCCAGTCCACATCTCTGAGATCTCCTGGATATGTCTTCTATATAACGTCCCCTGCTCCAGTCCACGTCTCTGAGATCTCCTGGATATGTCTTCTATATAACGTCCTCTGCTCCAGTCCACGTCTCTGAGATCTCCTGGATATGTCTTCTATGTAACGTCCCCTCCTCCAATCCATATTTCTGGGATCTCCTGGATATGTCTTCCAAATAACGCCCCCTTCTCCAATCCACGTATCTGAGATCTCCTGGATATGTCTTCTATATAACGTCCCTGCTCCAGTCCACATCTCTGAGATCTCCTGGATATGTCTTCTATATAACGTCCCCTGCTCCAGTCCACGTCTCTGAGATCTCCTGGATGTGTCTTCTATATAACGTCCCCTCCTCCAGTCCACATCTCTGAGATCTCCTGGATATGTCTTCCTAATAACACCCCCTCCTCCAGTCCACGTCTCTGAGATCTCCTGGTTATGTCTTTTATATAACGTCCCCTGCTCCAGTCCACATCTGAGATCTCCTGGATATGTCTTCTATATAACGCCCCCTCCTCCAGTCCACATCTCTGAGATCTCCTGGATATGTCTTCTATATAACGTCCCCTCCTCCAGTCCACATCTCTGAGATCTCCTGGATATGTCTTCTATATAACGTCCCCTGCTCCAGTCCACGTCTCTGAGATCTCCTGGATATGTCTTCTATATAACGTCCTCTGCTCCAGTCCACGTCTCTGAGATCTCCTGGATATGTCTTCTATATAACGCCCCCTCCTCCAGTCCACATCTCTGAGATCTCCTGGATATGTCTTCTATATAACGCCCCCTCCTCCAGTCCACGTCTCTGAGATCTCCTGGATATATCTTCTATATAACGTCCTCTGCTCCAGTCCACGTCTCTGAGATCTCCTGGATATGTCTTCTATATAACGCCCCCTCCTCCAGTCCACATCTCTGAGATCTCCTGGATATGTCTTCTATGTAACGTCCCCTCCTCCAATCCATATTTCTGGGATCTCCTGGATATGTCTTCCAAATAACGCCCCCTTCTCCAATCCACGTATCTGAGATCTCCTGGATATGTCTTCTATATAACATCCCTGCTCCAGTCCACATCTCTGAGATCTCCTGGATATGTCTTCTATATAACGTCCCCTGCTCCAGTCCACGTCTCTGAGATCTCCTGGATGTGTCTTCTATATAACGTCCCCTCCTCCAGTCCACATCTCTGAGATCTCCTGGATATGTCTTCCTAATAACACCCCCTCCTCCAGTCCACGTCTCTGAGATCTCCTGGATATGTCTTCTATATAACGTCCCCTGCTCCAGTCCACGTCTCTGAGATCTCCTGGATATGTCTTCTATATAACGTCCTCTGCTCCAGTCCACGTCTCTGAGATCTCCTGGATATGTCTTCTATATAACGCCCCCTCCTCCAGTCCACGTCTCCGAGATCTCCTGGATATGTCTTCTATATAACGTCCCCTCCTCCAGTCCACGTCTCTGAGATCTCCTGGATATGTCTTCTATATAACGTCCCCTGCTCCAGTCCACGTCTCTGAGATCTCCTGGATATGTCTTCTATATAACGTCCCCTGCTCCAGTCCACATCTCTGAGATCTCCTGGATATGTCTTCTATATAACACCCCCTCCTCCAGTCCACATCTCTGAGATCTCCTGGATATGTCTTCTATATAACGTCCCCTCCTCCAGTCCACATCTCTGAGATCTCCTGGATATGTCTTCTATATAACGCCCCCTCCTCCAGTCCACGTCTCCGAGATCTCCTGGATATGTCTTCTATATAACGTCCCCTGCTCCAGTCCACATCTCTGAGATCTCCTGGATA
The DNA here is from genome assembly GCA_900303285.1 of Rhinella marina. NCBI lineage: Eukaryota > Metazoa > Chordata > Amphibia > Anura > Bufonidae > Rhinella > Rhinella marina. The sequence continues at coordinate 22,150 of ONZH01008244.1, forward strand.
TGTCCTCTATATAACGTCCCCTGCTCCAGTCCACGTCTCTGAGATCTCCTGGATATGTCTTCTATATAACGTCCCCTCCTCCAGTCCACATCTCTGAGATCTCCTGGATATGTCTTCCTAATAACACCCCCTCCTCCAGTCCACGTCTCTGAGATCTCCTGGTTATGTCTTCTATATAACGTCCCCTGCTCCAGTCCACATCTGAGATCTCCTGGATATGTCTTCTATATAACGTCCCCTCCTCCAGTCCACATCTCTGAGATCTCCTGGATATGTCTTCTATATAACGTCCCCTGCTCCAGTCCACGTCTCTGAGATCTCCTGGATATGTCTTCTATATAACGTCCTCTGCTCCAGTCCACGTCTCTGAGATCTCCTGGATATGTCTTCTATATAACACCCCCTCCCCCAGTCCACATCTCTGAGATCTCCTGGATATGTCTTCTATGTAACGTCCCCTCCTCCAATCCATATTTCTGGGATCTCCTGGATATGTCTTCCAAATAACGCCCCCTTCTCCAATCCACGTATCTGAGATCTCCTGGATATGTCTTCTATATAACGTTCCCTGCTCCAGTCCACATCTCTGAGATCTCCTGGATATGTCTTCTATATAACGTCCCCTGCTCCAGTCCACGTCTCTGAGATCTCCTGGATGTGTCTTCTATATAACGTCCCCTCCTCCAGTCCACATCTCTGAGATCTCCTGGATATGTCTTCCTAATAACACCCCCTCCTCCAGTCCACGTCTCTGAGATCTCCTGGATATGTCTTCTATATAACGCCCCCTCCTCCAGTCCACATCTCTGAGATCTCCTGGATATGTCTTCTATATAACGTCCCCTGCTCCAGTCCACGTCTCTGAGATCTCCTGGATATGTCTTCTATATAACGTCCTCTGCTCCAGTCCACGTCTCTGAGATCTCCTGGATATGTCTTCTATATAACGCCCCCTCCTCCAGTCCACGTCTCCGAGATCTCCTGGATATGTCTTCTATATAACGTCCCCTCCTCCAGTCCACGTCTCTGAGATCTCCTGGATATGTCTTCTATATAACGTCCCCTGCTCCAGTCCACGTCTCTGAGATCTCCTGGATATGTCTTCTATATAACGTCCCCTGCTCCAGTCCACATCTCTGAGATCTCCTGGATATGTCTTCTATATAACACCCCCTCCTCCAGTCCACATCTCTGAGATCTCCTGGATATGTCTTCTATATAACGTCCCCTGCTCCAGTCCACATCTCTGAGATCTCCTGGATATGTCTTCTATATAACGCCCCCTCCTCCAGTCCACGTCTCCGAGATCTCCTGGATATGTCTTCTATATAACGTCCCCTGCTCCAGTCCACATCTCTGAGATCTCCTGGATATGTCCTCTATATAACGTCCCCTGCTCCAGTCCACGTCTCTGAGATCTCCTGGATATGTCTTCCTAATAACACCCCCTCCTCCAGTCCACGTCTCTGAGATCTCCTGGTTATGTCTTCTATATAACGTCCCCTGCTCCAGTCCACATCTCTGAGATCTCCTGGATATGTCTTCCTAATAACACCCCCTCCTCCAGTCCACGTCTCTGAGATCTCCTGGTTATGTCTTCTATATAACGTCCCCTGCTCCAGTCCACATCTGAGATCTCCTGGATATGTCTTCTATATAACGCCCCCTCCTCCAGTCCACATCTCTGAGATCTCCTGGATATGTCTTCTATATAACGTCCCCTCCTCCAGTCCACATCTCTGAGATCTCCTGGATATGTCTTCTATATAACGTCCCCTGCTCCAGTCCACGTCTCTGAGATCTCCTGGATATGTCTTCTATATAACGTCCTTTGCTCCAGTCCACGTCTCTGAGATCTCCTGGATATGTCTTCTATATAACACCCCCTCCTCCAGTCCACATCTCTGAGATCTCCTGGATATGTCTTCTATGTAACGTCCCCTCCTCCAATCCATATTTCTGGGATCTCCTGGATATGTCTTCCAAATAACGCCCCCTTCTCCAATCCACGTATCTGAGATCTTCTGGATATGTCTTCTATATATCGTCCCCTCCTCCAGTCCACGTCTCTGAGATCTCCTGGATACGTCTTCTATATATCGTCCCCTCCTCCAGTCCACGTCTCTGAGATCTTCTGGATATGTCTTCTATATAATTCCCCCTGTACCAGACTTTTGTTGTACCTGAATATGAAGTGACTTGTTAATTGTTTTTAATTTTATTATCTTTAAGCTTGTGTCTTGCCCCAGAATCCTGCGTGTTTACTTCCGGGTTCATGTTCTCGGGAATCTAATGATTCCCAGCAGATGGAGCTGTGGATTTTAACGGCTGTGGAGCCTGAGGCTAGTTTCACACTAGCATTTACTTCTCCCCATATTTGCCGGGTTGAGGCTGGATCGACGCCATTCCCCATTATAGTAAATGGGGCTGTACGGCAATGCTGGAATGCAGAAAGATCCAGAAGGCCGCTCCTTGCTATATCTCTTTAATGCCCTACATGTTTGGATCTGGTGAGTGTTCCACTTACCTGGACAATCCTTCACCATGGAGCGGCCTGTATTTTTATTTCTTTCAGCATCTACAGGAGGAGTCAGGCTCCGGGCTGTGCGGCAGGTGGAAGAAAAGTACCTGTGGTGATGTCATATCCATGTGATCATGTATGGGAGGAGTTGGACTCCAGGTTGTCCTGCAGGAGAAATCAAAGATCCTGTGAGGATACCAAGACCATGTGATCATATATGGGAGGAGTCAGGCTTCAGTCTGTGCTGCAGGAGGAAGTAAAGGACCTGTGGTGATGTCACGACCATGTGATCATGTGTGGGAGGAGTCAGGCTCCAGTTTATGCTGTTGGAGGAAGTAAAGGACCTGTGGTGATGTCACAACCATGTGATCATGTGTGGGAGGAGTTATGAGAATCACATGACCTGGTGTATCTCCTTTGTGTATTCAGGACTCTGCTGTGCAGTTTGTAATTAGAGTTCGTATGTAGCAGTACTATAGACCTGTAATGTTTATATGGATAAGCTTTATGTGTGCAACATTTTATAGTACATACAGTACAGACCAAAAGTTTGGACACACCTTCTCATTCAAAGAGTTTTCTGTATTTTCATGACTATGAAAATTGTAGATTCACACTGAAGGCATCAAAACTATGAATTAACACATGTGGAATTATATACTTAACAAAAAAGTGTGAAACAACTGAAAATATGTCTTATATTCTAGGTTCTTCAAAGTAGCCACCTTTTGCTTTGATTACTGCTTTGCACACTCTTGGCATTCTCTTGATGAGCTTTAAGAAGTAGTCACCTGAAATGGTATTCCAACAGTCTTGAAGGAGTTCCCAGAGATGCTTAGCACTTGTTGGCCCTTTTGCCTTCACTCTGCGGTCCAGCTCACCCCAAACCATCTCAATTGGGTTCAGGTATGGTGACTGTGGAGGCCAGGTCATCTGGCGTAGCACCCCATCACTCTCCTTCTTGGTCAAATAGCCCTTACACAGCCTGGAGGTGTGTTTGGGGTCATTGTCCTGTTGATAAATAAATGATGGTCCAACTAAACGCAAACCGGATGGAATAGCATGCCGCTGCAAGATGCTGTGGTAGCCATGCTGGTTCAGTATGCCTTAAATTTTTAATAAATCCCCAACAGTGTCACCAGCAAAGCACCCCCACACCATCACACCTCCTCCTCCATGCTTCACGGTGGGAACCAGGCATGTAGAGTCCATCCGTTCACCTTTTCTGCGTCGCACAAAGACACGGTGGTTGGAACCAAATATCTCAAATTTGGACTCATCAGACCAAAGCACAGATTTCCACTGGTCTAATGTCCATTCCTTGTGTTCTTTAGCCCAAACAAGTCTCTTCTGCTTGTTGCCAGTCCTTAGCAGTGGTTTCCTAGCAGCTCTTTTACCATGAAGGCCTGCTGCACACAGTCTCCTCTTAACAGTTGTTGTAGAGATGTGTCTGCTGCTAGAACTCTGTGTGGCATTGACCTGGTCTCTAATCTGAGCTGCTGTTAACCTGAGATTTCTGAGGCTGGTGACTCGGATGAACTTATCCTCCGCAGCAGAGGTGACTCTTGGTCTTCCTTGTCCTCATGTCAGCCAGTTTCTTTGTAGGGCTTGATGGTTTTTGCGACTGAACTTGGGGACACTTTCAAAGTTTTCCCAATTTTTCAGAATGACTGACCTTCATTTCTTAAAGTAATGATGGCCACTCGTTTTTCTTGCCATAATACAAAACACAACTCTTGGTACCAACTAGAGATGAGCGAGCACTAAAATGCTCGGGTGCTCGTTATTCGAGTCGAACTTTTCCCGATGCTCGGGTGCTCGTTTCGAATAACGAACCCCATTGAAGTCAATGGGAGACTCGAGCATTTTTTGCAGGGGACCAAGGCTCTGCCTAGGGAAAACTGGGTGAAAACCTGGAAACCTCAGAAAATGATGGAAACACCACAGAAATGTACAGGAAACAGCAGGGGCAGCATGCATGGATGCCTCTGAGGCTGCCTAATCCCACCATTACCCCAAATTCTCAGGCAACAGCCTGGTGGTTACCCTCATGGCAATTGTGCTCACCCAGACCAAGAAAGGCGAGGCAAATACACATCACATGTTAGGGAAGCACCCAACTAGGTGCAAAGAAAAATTGTTTAAAGAGAGGGCCTGTAGGTGGACCTCCGGAAAAATTGTTTGGAGAGAGGGCCTGTAGGTGGACCTCCGGAAAAATTGTTTGCAGAGAGGGCCTGTAGGGGGCACTCCTGAAAAATTGTGGTAAAAGAGTGCCAGTTGGACCTCTGAAAAATGGCGTTTTTTTGGTCAGCGTTAGGCAAAGACGATATGGAGGAGGAGGAGGAGTAGGAGGAGTAGAGAAGAGGAATCGGATACATAAGTAATGTTGGTCTTTAGCTGCTTTCCCCCGGAGGAGATTTGAATTCTGGTGAAATCCAGGCTTTGTTCCTTTTTAATAAGCGTCAGCCTGTCAGCGCTGTCAGTTGACAGGCGTGTACGCTTATCGGTGATGATGCCACCAGCTGCACTGAATACCCGCTCTGACAGCACGGTAGCAGCAGGGCAGGCCAGCACCTCCAAGGCGTAGAGCGCCAGTTCAGGCCACGTGTCCAGCTTTGAAACCCAGTAGTTGTATGGAGCAGAGTGATCGGTCCGGACATTGGTATGGTCAGTTAGGTACTCCCTCACCATCTTTCTGTACAGCTCCCCCCTACTCTGCCTAGACTGGGGATAGGTGACAGTGTCTTGTTGGGGTGACATAAAACTGGCAAAGGCCTTGGAGAGCGTTCCCCTGCCAGTGCTGGACAAGCTGCCTGCTCGCCTCCTCTCCCCCGCTACTTGGCCCACAGAACCATGCCCTCTGCCGCTAGCGGCGTCAGATGGGAAGAATTGTTTCAGCTTGTGCACCAGGGCCTGTTAATATCTATTCACTCTCATACTCCTTTCCTCTGCAGGGATGAGAGTGGAAAGGTTCTGCTTGTACCATGGGTCCAGGAGAGTGAACACCCAGTAATCGGTGTTGGAAAAAATGCTTCTAACGCGAGGGTCACGGGATAGGCAGCCTAACATGTAGTCTGCCATGTGCGCCACAGTCCCAACACGTAAGAATTCCCTCTCCTCACTGGCCTGACTCTCCATTTCCTCCTCCTCCTCCAAGTCCTCCTCTTCAGCCCATACACGCTCAAGAGTTAAGGACTGAGCACTGGTACCCTCTACTGTCTCGCCGACATTCTCCTCCTCTTCCTCCTCATCCTCATCCCCCTCCTCCGATACGCGCTGAGAAACAGACCGGAGGGTGCTCTGGCTATCAAGCGACGTATCTTCCTCCACCGTCTCTTGTGACAAGCGCAAAGCATCCGACTTGATGCTGAGCAGTGAGTTTTTCAACAGGCAAAGCAGCGGGATGGTGAGGCTGATAATGGCGGCATCGCCGCTGACCATCTGTGTTGACTCCTCAAAGTTGGTCAAAACCTGGCAGATATCAGACATCCACGTCCACTCCTCATTGTAGACTTGAGGAATCTGACTGACCTGACTACCAGTTCTGGTGGAAGTTGACATCTGGCAGTCTACAATCGCTCTGCGCTGCTGATAAACTCTGGAAAACATGTTTAATGTCGAATTCCATCTCATGGGCACGTCGCACAACAGTCGGTGAGCGGGCAGTTGTAGGCGGCGCTGCGCTGCCCTGAGAGTGGCAGCATCTGTGGTGGACTTGCGGAAATGTGCACAGATGCGGCGCACCTTGGTGAGCAAATCAGACAGATTGGGGTATGACTTGAGGAACCGCTGAACTATTAGATTGAACACGTGGGCCAGGCATGGCACATGTGTCAGTCTGCCGAGTTGCAGAGCCGCCACCAGGTTACGCCCGTTGTCACACACAACCATGCCTGGCTTGAGGTTCAGCGGTGCCAGCCACACATCGGTCTGCGCCGTGATGCCCTGTAACAGCTCTTGGGCGGTGTGCCTTTTGTCACCTAAGCTCAGCAGTTTGAGCACCGCCTGCTGGCGCTTACCCACGGCACTGCTGCTAGGCCTAGAGCTACTGACTGAAGGCGCCGTGCCCACGGATGGTAATTCGGAGGAGGAGGAGGGGTCGGAGGAGGAGGCATAGTACGTCTGAGACACCGTGACCAAGGTAGGCCCCGCAATCCACGGTGTGGGCAGTACATGAGCGGCCCCAGGGTCATTCTCGGTCCCAGCCACCCCCAAGTTAACCCAATGTGCCGTCAGTGAGATATAGTGTCCCTGCCCGGCAGCACTTGTCCACGTGTCCGTGGTTAGGTGGACCTTCTCAGAAACAGCGTTGGTCAGGGCACGGATGATGTTCTATGACACGTGCTGGTGTAGGGCTGGGACGGCACATCGGGAAAAATAGTGGCGGCTGGGGACCGAATACCGAGGGGCAGCCAGCGCCATGAGATTGCGAAAGGCCTCGGTCTCTACCAGCCTATAGGGCAGCATCTCCAGGCTAAGCAATTTGGAGATGTGGACGTTGAGGGCTTGGGCATGTGGGTGGATAGAACTGTATTTCCTCTTGCGCTCCAGCGTCTGCTGTAAAGACAGCTGAACGCTGCGCTGGGACACGTTGGTGGACACTGTGGAGGATCGTGGAGGCGAAGGTGTGGTTTTCTGGCGGGAGGCGTTCGTGCCGGGTTCCTGGGCAGGGGGTTGACTAGCAGAGGCAGCGAGTGACGCAGGGGGTTGACTAGCAGAGGCAGCGAGTGACACAGGGGAAGGAGCAGTGGTGTGACCCACAGGAGGTGGTGAACGGCCTTGGTTCCATTGAGTGGGGTGTTTAGCACTCATATGCCTGCGCATGCTGGTGGTGGTTAGGCTAGTAGTGGTGGCACCCCTGCTGATCCTGGTGTGGCACAGGTTGCACACCACAGTCCGTCGGTCATCCTCACTTTCTTTAAAGAACCTCCAGACTTGCGAACATCTAGGCCTCGCCACGGGAGCTTCACTACGTGAAACAGTTGCTGCTGATGCACCAGCTCTGGCCCTGCTTCTCCCTCTGGCCACACCACTGCCTCTTACAACCTGTTCTGGTGCAGCACTCGCCTCCGTCTCAGAAGCACTGTCTTCACTCGGCATATCAACCCAGCTTGGGTCAGTCACCTCGTCATCCTCCGATTCCTCAGTCTGCTCCCCCCTCGGACTTCCTGCCCTGACAACAACTTCACCACTGTCTGACAACCATGTCTCCTCCTCGCTGACACCTCTTTACAAACTTCTTCCACTAAGTCAACATTGTCATCATCATCATCATCACCCACAGACTGCAACAG
>ONZH01008245.1:0-19277 GCA_900303285.1 Rhinella marina
AACAGAACTGTAAAGAAAGCAATAAATGACAAACAGAAAGCATTTAAATCACTAAAACAGGAGGGGAGCGAGGAAGCATTGACAAACTATAAGGAAAAAAATAGAATATGTAAAAGACAAATAAAAACAGCCAAACTAGAGACCGAGAGATTAATCACCAAAGAGAGTAAAACTAACCCTAAAATGTTCTTTAATTATATAAATGGTAAAAAGTATAAACCTGAAGGTGTTGGCCCCTTACAGAGTAATGAGGGGGGAGTTGCAGAGAGCCATGAGGAGAAAGCAAAGCTACTAAATATCTTTTTCTCTACTACTGTCAGATGAAATGCAGAATATAAAAGTAAATTCCCCTTTAAAAGTGCCCTGTCTGACCCAGACAGAAGTAGAGCGGCGTCTTAAAAAGATTAAAATAGACAAGTTGCCAGGTCCGGATGGCATACACCCCCGTATCCTAAGAGAATTAATTAATGTAATCGCCAGACCATTATTTCTGATATTTAAGGACTCTATACTGACAGGGAGTGTTCCACAGGATTGGCGCATAGCAAATATGGTGTCAAAATTCAAAAAGGGTCCAAAAACAGAGCCTGGAAACTATAGGCCGGTAAGTTTAACATCTGTCGTGTGAAAACTGTTTGAGGGTTTTCTAAGAGATGCTATCTTGGAGTACCTCAATGAAAATAAGCAAATAACTCCGTATCAGCATGGCTTCATGAAGGATCGGTCATGTCAAACCAATTTAATCAGTTTCTATGAGGAGGTAAGTTCTAGACTGGACCGCGGCGAATTAATGGATGTCGTATATATGGACTTCTCCAAAGCATTTGACACGGTACCACATAAAAGGTTAGTATATAAAATGAGAATGCTTGGCCTGGCAGAAAATGTCTGTATGTGGGTAAGTAACTGGCTCAGTGATAGAAAACAGAGGGTGGTTATTAACGGCACATATTCAGATTGGGTCACTGTCACTAGTGGGGTACCACAGGGGTCAGTATTGGGCCCTATTTTCTTCAATATATTTATTAATGATCTTGTAGAAGGCTTGCACAGTAAAATATCATTTTTTGCACATGACACTAAACTGTAAAGTAATTAACACAGAAGAGGACAGTACACTGCTACAGATCGATCTGGATAGACTGGAGGCTTGGGCAGAGAAGTAGCAGATGAGGTTTAACACTGACAAATGTAAGGTTGTGCACATAGGAAGGAATAATGCAAGTCACCAGTACATACTAAATGGTAAAATATTGGGTAACTCTGACATGGAAAAGGACCTAGGAATTTTAGTAAACAGCAAACTAAGCTATAGAAACCAGTGTCAGACAGCTGCTGCCAAGGCCAATAAAATAATGGGTTGCATCAAAAGAGGCATAGATGCCCGTTATGAGAACATAGTCCTGCCACTTTACAAATCACTAGTCAGACCACACATGGAGTACTGTGTACAGTTCTGGGCTCCTGTGAACAAGGCAAACATAGCAGAGCTGGAGAGGGTTCAGAGGAGGGCAACTAAAGTAATAACTGGAATGGGTGGACTACAGTACCCAGAAAGATTATCAAAATTAGGCTTATTCACTTTAGAAAAAAGACGACTGAGGGGAGATTTAATAACTATGTATAAATGTATCAGCGATCAGTACAGAGATCTCTCCCATGATCTATTTATCCCCAGGACTGTGACGAGGGGACATCCTCTGCAATCTGGAGGAAAGAAGGTTTGTACACAAACATAGAAGAGGATTCTTTACTAGTGTTGAGCGAGCATGCCTACGCTCGGGTCCGCTCGGTGTTTGGCCAAAGACCGCGTGTGCTTGAGTGCGATGCTCGAGTATGCGAATGCTTACAAATTTGTATGCTAATGCTACGCATTGTACGTGAATGCCTACAAATTTGTATGCTAATGTTACGCATTGTACGCTAATGCATACGAATTTGTATGCTAAATTAGCATACAAATTCGTACGCATTAGCGTACAATGCGTAGCATTAGCATACAAATTTGTACGCATTAGCATACAATGCGTAACATTATCATTGCTAATGCTACGCATTGTGCGCTAATGCGTACAAATTCAGTTAATTAGCGTACTTTAATGAGTGAAAGAGGAGAATTTGCGATTCTGACCTTTTCCTATGAACCCGACACCCTCCCCTCATCCGAGGAGGGGGTGCCTGGTCTTCTCCCATTGACTTACATTGTGCTCGGGTGCTCTGTAGAGCACTCGAGCATCACCAAGTGTTCTACCAGAGCACCCGAGCAAACGAGCACTTTGGTGCTCGATCAACACTATTCTTTACGGTAAGAGCAGTCAGACTATGGAACTCTCTGCTTGAGGAGGTGGTGATGGTAAGTTCACTAAAAGAGTTCAAGAGAGGCCTGGATGTATTTCTGGAGGGTAATAATATTACAGGTTATAGTTACTAGAGATAGGTCTTTGATCCAGGGAGTAATTCTGATTGCCTGATTGGAGTCGGGAAGGATTTTTTTTCCCTAAAGTGGGAAAAATTGGCTTCTACCTCACAGGGTTTTTTTGCCTTCCTCTGGATCAACTTGTAAGAAAACAGGCCGAACTGGATGGACAGATGTCTTTTTTCGGCCTTATAAACTATGTTACTATGTATATGTTATATAGCAAATACATTATATCATTGTCACCAAAAAATAGACTTTATATATTGCTATATTGGTGTATAGTAAATGTATTATTAGTGATCAATGCCAGGAGGAAGCTGCCAGTTCTGCCCCGCTCTAGAGTACCCATGATATCCATGTATTATCTATATGCCAGTTAATATCAATAGATAAATAAAGAAAACCGCAATTGACTCTCCATGCTTTACTAAAATCTCACTATCTGGGCAATCAGATGATATGAAAAAGGTCTGGTGACTGAAAATGTTTGCCATCTATAATCTCATTTGTCTTTAAAAACATGAGAAACCAATAGAAATGTACCAGCACCTCTCTGATAGACAGAGATTGTCCGGTTTTAGATTTATTAAATAAGTAATCTCATAGAAAATAAATAATAAACTCACAAAAGACCGATAAAATCTAATCAAGGTCCGTATCACGGTACTAGTCCTGTATAATGCTACATAGCACATGGGCCAAACTGTAAAATTCATAAAGAAATAATATTAAAGTGCAAAAACACCTTTATAGGAACACAATGGTATAGACTGGTCTGTAGGATTAATAATCAATCAAAGTGCTAAAGAGGTAAAGTGCAAAAATAAATAGAGGAACATAAGTCCCTGAATGTTACATCCAAGGAGATAAAATCTCTATACAAGACCATTCAAGAATAAGTGTGTAATGACCCAGTGTAGCATGGAGCTCTTATCAATGTGTATGAATGATAAAATGTAGAGCTTTTTCAGGGGATGTCAGCAGTGATAAGTGTGGGGAAGCAGGTTACATATATTTATATATTTGTAGCATTAAATAATGAGTAGGATGGAAAATAAGGACCTTTTATCTTATAAATATGTTCTTCTTTTTCCAGGTGAGGACGCGATAAGAGGCTACTAGACATATCTTTTCTCTTCCTCTTATAAAGTAGAAGATAATCAAGTACGACTTGTCAGTAATAGTACTGAACACAGACTGGGTGAAATGTCTGCAAGATCTGATTGTAAGAAACCTTCTGAAAATAAATTTAAGGAAATTCACCAAGGCGAAAGGCCATTTATATGTCCAGAATGTGATAAATCATTTGTTAGAAAAGGACATCTTGTTGAACATCAGAGAATCCACACAGGAGAGAAGCCGTATTCATGTCCTGAATGTGAAAAGTGTTTTAGTCACAAATCAAATCTTGTTAAACATCAGAGAAGTCATACAGAAGAAAAGTTGTTTATATGTCCTGATTGTGAGAAGAGTTTTAGTCTGAAAACAAACCTTGTAGATCATCAGAAAATTCACACAGGAGAGAAGCCATTTCCATGTTCAGAATGTGATCAGTGTTTTAGACACAAATTAAGTCTTATTCAACATCAGAGAACTCACACAGGAGAAAAGCCATACTCATGTCCTGAATGTGAGAAGTGTTTTAGCCAGATATCAACTCTTGTTAAACATCAGAGAATTCACACAGGAGAGAAGCCATTTTCATGTCTTCAATGTAAGAAATGCTTTAGTCTGAAATCACATCTTGTTCAACATCAGAGAACTCACACAGGAGAGAAGCCATTTTCATGTCCTGAATGTAAAAAGTGCTTTAGTAATAAATCGGGTCTTGTTAAACATCAGAGATTTCACACAGGGGAAAGGCCATTTTCATGTCCTGAATGTGAGAAGTGCTTTAGTGATAAATTTGGTCTTGTAAAACATCAGAGAATTCACACAGGGGAAAAGCCCTTTATATGTCCTGAATGTGAGAAGAGTTTCAGTCTGAAAACAAATCTTGTAGATCATCAAAAAATTCACACAGGAGAGAAGCCATTTTCATGCTCAGAATGTGATAAGTGTTTTAATCAGAAATCTATACTTGTTCGCCATCAGAGAATTCACACAGGAGAGAAGCCATATTCATGTACTGAATGTGAGAAGTGTTTTAGTGAGAAATCACATCTTATTCGACATCAGAAAATTCACACAGAAGAGAAGCCATTTTCATGTACACAATGTGAGAAATGTTTTACTCGTAAATCAGGTCTTTGGCAACATTTAAAAATTCACACTAGGAAATAATCATATGTTTGTATAGTATGAAGAAACAGTAGCATAAAATTGGTTCATGCAGCATATCAAAGACCTGACAATTCAGAAGTCATTATAATGTTCAGATTGTATTACATTTGGCAGGTGTGACGCTCTCATGATGTGTTCTTTATTGTAATGTTCCCAGAGAGAAATATAAACTACAAGATTGAATTTCAAAAGAGCTCTGCGGAAAACTCCCTTTAAGTCATTTAATTATACCAAAACAATAATTGGTTACAATTAGGGATAAGGGAATCAATTTGGGATGCTTTATCCAAAGTCGATTCACATAAAACTTTGGTAAACTTAGGTTCAGTACTGAGGTTTTTTACAGTAGAAATTAATTTCCAAAGTTATTACACAAAGTCTCTCCAGACTTTGAAAAGTAATAACTTTGGCTCATTGGAGCCAATACATTCTAAAACTGTACAGAGTGCCCACTCCATACAGTATTAAAAAAAAGTTTTATGCAAATTGACTTTAGATTAAGTAAAACTGATCCATTCTCTTTATTCTACGGGTTAGTATGATTACAGAGATATCACATTTGTATAGTTCCACTTCATTTTCAGACACTGCCAAAAATCTAATACATAGAGTCTGTTGATCAGCCATAAAAGTATTTAAAAGAAACCAATTCTCCAGGGCTTGATAAAATTACTTCTTAGTTACATTCTTTTAAAAGTAATATAATGCAATCTATTCCGCTTGCAAGTTTAAGGATCACACTGAGCTTACATTTTACTTTTGAAACCAACTTAGACCTATCACAATTCCAGTCTTACTGCTTACATCCCCATCCTGCAGCAGAGACTTATCCAAAAGTTTGGTGGAATTCAAGTGATACTATAACATGATTTGGGTCATAAATCAAAAAATCCATTACTTATCATTAATGTACAATAATTTAATTTTGTAATTGGAATTATTTAGCAACTTTGTATCCAAGCAAAGGATCCAATATGCTTCCTGATTAAAATAAATTTTGTATAATCTAGAACACCCCTTAGGTTCTCGGCTTAGCGACCTGCAGATAGTCATGGATCACCTTAATATCGGGGTCCATCAACAGTATGGGCCAATGTTTCCTCAAAATATCCCTCGCCTTGTCTGTGGCACCATCAAAGGTGGTGATAAGACAGAACAACATCATTTTTTACATTAGGTATCAGTAAGCCAGTCCGTTCAGTCGCTAGCGCGGTCTGAAAGGCAGTTCTTGAGGTATCATCTGGATAGCCTCTTGAACAGTATCTGGCTCTGAGGTCATGAGCTTGTTGGACAAATTCTGCTTTATCGGAGCAGTTCCTGCTTAGACGTAGGTATTGGCCCCATGGGATGCCATGCTTTAAAGGGGCCGGGTGACTACTGCTCCAATGTAAAACAGAATTTGTAGAGGTGGGCTTTTTATGGATGGTAGTGGAAAGCTTGTCTTCTCCTTTCCAAGAGATACAAATATCCAGAAAGGGCAGGGTCTGATCACTACATTCATATGTAAAACGAAGTCCAATGTTGTTAATGTTGAGTTCATCAACAAAGGCCCCAAAAGATTGTTTGGTATCATTCCAAATGATGAAAATAGCATCTATGTACTGGGCCCAAAGATAAATAGGCCTGGTATATAGCGATGACTCATCTCCAAAGATCATGGTAGCCTCTCACCAGCCCAGGAGCAAGTTGGTATAGGATGGCGCACAAGAAAAGCCCATGGCTGTGCCGGCGTTGAAGCTTACCATTAACACGTTCCTGACCTAGGACGAGCATTCTCGTCCTAGGGTTAACGTGCTGCTGCTGCCCCGCTGTCGCAATCTGCAGCAGGGGCCCGGCTGATACTAACAGCCGGGCCTCTGCTGTATCCGCCAGCACCGGTGATTACACCGATGCCGGCGGATTAACCCCTTGTATGCCCCGGTCACGCTGACCGCGGCATACAAGGCAGTTGCGGCAGCTTTTTAAAGCCATCGGGTCCCTGTGAGGCGGCGGGGGGGGCCCGATGGTTGAGATGGAAGCCCCGATGCCTTGCCCAGAGGCATCGGGACTCCCATCTACGGAAGCCCAGCCCACAGTGTGAGACGCTGACAGTTGAATGCAGCACAATACAGATGTATTGTGCTGCATTCAATCAGGGATCATACCCTGAAATGTTAAAGTCCCTTACTGGGACATAAGTGAAATGTAAAAAAAAAAAGTTAAATAAAAGTGTTTTAACAAAAAAAAATAAAAAAATAATAAAGTTTCAATTAAAAAAAAAGCCCCTTCCCCATAAAGAAACACATAAAAATAGAAAAAAAATAAATAAAAAATATACATATTAGGTATCGTCACGTCCGTAAAAACCTGCTTTATTAAAATATGATCTAGCCCGCCCGGTCAACACGGTAAAAAATAAAAACTGTCTAAAAAAGTCATTTTTGTCACATTTCATCACAAAAAATGTAATACCATGCAATTAAAAAAGCGTATGCTTCCAAATAGTACCAATCTAACCGTCATCTCATCCCGCAAAAAATTAGCCCCTACCCGAGACAATCGCCCAAAAAATAAAAAAACTACAGCTCTCTGACTATGGAGACACTAAAAGATGATTTTTTTTTTGTTTCAAAAATGATATTATTGTGTAAAACTTAAAAAATAAAAATAAGTATACATGTTAGGTATCGCCACGTCCGTAAAAACCTGCTCTACAAAAATATAGCATGATCTCTCCCCTCAGGTGAACACTGTAAAAAATAAAAAATAAAAACTGTCTAAAAAAAGCCATTTTTTGTCACATTTCCTCACAAAAAAATGTAATACCAAGCGATCATAAAAGCATATGCCCCCAAAAATAGTACCAATCTAATCGCCATCTCATCCCGCAAAAATTACAGCTCTCTGACTATGGAGACACTAAAATGTGATTTTTTTTTTGTGCTTCAAAAATATTGTGTAAAACTTAAATAAATAAAAAAAGTATACATATTAGATATTGCCGCGTCCGTAACGACCTGCTCTATAAAAATATCACACGATCTAACCTGTCAGATGAATGTTGTAAATAACAAAAAATAAAAACAATGCCAAAACTGCTAGTTTTTGTTACCTTGCCTCACAAAAAGTGTAATATAGAGCTACCAAAAATCGTATGTACCCTAAAATAGCACTAACAAAACTGCCAACTTTTAAACTTTTTCCAGTGAAATCTGCCCTGGCGTTCCTTTCCTTCTGCGCCCTGCCGTGTGCCTGTACAGCAGTTTACGATGACAAATGGGGCATTTCTGTAAACTACAGAATCAGGGTAATAATTACTGAGCTTTGTTTGGCAGTTAACCCTTGCTTTATTCTCAGAATAAAATGATTCATATGGAAAATCTGCCAAAAAAGTGAAATTCGGAAATCTGGGCTACATTTTCCTTTAATTCTTGTGGAACACCTAAAGGGTTAATAAGGTTTGTAAAATCAGTTTTGAATACCTTGAGGGGTGTAGTTTCTAAAATGGGGTCATTTTTGGGTGGGTTCTATGATGGAAGCCTCACAAAGTGACTTCAAACCTGAACTGGTCCTTAAAAAGTGGATTTTGGAAATTTTGTGAAAAATTTCAAGATTTGCTTCTAAATTTCTAAGCCTTCTAACGTCCCAAAAAAATAAAATGTAATTTTCAAAGTGATCCAAACCTGAAGTAGACACATGGGGAATGTAAAGTCATAACTATTTTTGGAGGCATTACTATGTATTTTAAAAGTAGAGAAATTTTTCTACATTTTTGGTAAATTTGGTATTTTTTTATAAATAAGAATGAAATATTTTGACTCAAATTTACCACTGTCATGAAGTACAATATGTGACGAGAAAACAATCTCAGAATGGCCTGGATAAGTAAAAGCGTTCTAAAGTTATCACCACATGTCAGATTTGCTAAAAATGGCCTGGTCCTTAAGGTGAAAAATGGCTGGGTCCTTAAGGTGTTAAAGATGAAAAAGTATTTTTATATGTGTTTTAATGAAATGTTTCATTATGCCAGATGTAGCTTTGTGTTTCTTACTAATATCTGATATATGTTTTACTATTCTGGTTTTTAGTTTCTTGGTTGTACATTCTACATATGATTTATTAAAATTAGTTCAATAAATTTTGTAAACTACAGATTTGGTGTCACAATGGATAAAATCTTATTATGCAAAGTATTAAACATTCCTCTTTTCTGAGCATAGGTACAAACATGGTAACATGTAACACTATCCAAACATTCAACTCCTGAAAGATGTCATTCTGATATATTACTAGCAGAAGGACCCGACTTTGCACAGGTATATTTCATTTAATGTTTTTGTGTGTTATTAAATGATATTGTCAGTATCCCCCTTAACAGTGACCTCCACAGCCCCCCTGTCAAGGTTCAAACCCACACCACTGTCCCTGCCTACTTGTACAGTCCGTCCTAAGCGATGGTGCGCAACTGGATGGCAGTCCCCAACTTACATATGTGCTGGGGCTTACAGAGAGAGAAAAAACAGGAGAAAATAACAGAACACACAGAAAGAGAATATCGCCAAGCCGAGATCAAAAGCCAGGAAGTCACGTCGATACTGAGGGATAATGCAGGAGCAGAGGCAAAACACGAGCCGAGGTCAGAAGCCAAGAGGTAACGAAGTACAAGGGGATAACACAAGGACGAGGTCAAGTTCAAAGCCGAGGTCAGATAACAGAAGTCGCAATGGTACTCAAGACCATTGGTAGAAAGACCAATCACAGGCAACCTGTGGCCAGCAGGCTGCCTGTTTAAATAGGCCCAGAAGATGGGCCATGGGTCTGTGGCCAGCATCACATGACCCTCATCAGAAACCTCAATACAGCTAAGCGCCGACTCGTGGACTCTGGGCTTAGCTCCCCTGCTGCTAGTTGCCCAGGGGATGGGGAACCCTAGCCACGCTTGTGGAGCATGTGACGCTGCGTCCTCCCTTCCCCTGGGTTGCTAGGGATACGAGGACACCGGCCAGGACTCCTCCTCATCGTCATGGAGAACCGGACGCAGGCCGCGCCATATTGCTCCTGTATAGAGGCGGAGACCGGCAGAGCTGCAGGGGAGGGAGAGTGCCGCTGGCTGCCCGTTAAAGTACCTCCCCTTTTGCTGGAGCCGGTCTTTCTGGGTGTGCCAGATGAAATCTTCTGACCAAACTAGCAGCATGCATTTTGTTAGCTGGCACCCAAAACCTTTCTCCCGGACCAAACCCCTTGCAGTGAACCAAATACTGTAATGAGTTATGAACTCTCCTCACATCAAGGACTCTAGAAACCTTGTGTTCTAGTTGACCTGCAACTGGCGACGGAGGCTCTTCTGCAGGAAACACAGGTGGAACATACTTTTTAAGTAAGGACTTATGGAACACATTGTGTATACGGAAAGAATTAGGCAATAGTAACTTAAAAAATAGAGGGTTAATGATGTGTATCACCTCGTAAGTGCCAATAAACCGAGGAGCAAATTTACTTGATGGTACCTTAAGGTGCAAATTCTTGGTGAACAATCACACCTTGTCTACCACCTTAAAATTAACACCTTCAGAACGTCTCTTGTCCACATTAGACTTCTGAACCTCCTGGGCTTTCTTCAAGTTTGACTGAACCTGGGCCCAGACTATGCACAGTTCTTTAACTACAATATTAGACTCCGGAACCTGGGAGAAAATGAACAAAATTGCTGATAAAACCACAAATTACAAAAGAAGGGAGACATATGGGTAGACAAGTTCACCTGATTGTTAATGGTGAATTCTGCAACAGACGGGTATTTCATCAAACGATGTTGGTTGTTCGAGACGTAACATCTTAAATATTCCAGAGACTGATTTAGGCGTTCATTTTGACCGTTGGTTTCCGGATGGAAGGCCTAAGAGAACGAAAAGAAGATATTAAATTTGTGACAATAAGCCTCCAGAACTTAGAAAGAAACTGAACGCCTCTATCAGAAACAATATTCTCTGGAACACCATGTAAACAAATTATGTGATCACAAAGAAAACGAAAAATGGGTGGAGCACACTCTTTTTGGTAGCTCGTGATAGAATCTAAATGATATATAGGTAAAGGTCTATGACCTATTGGTATATACTCTCACATAGAATAAATAAATATGAAACAATCTTATTGTTAACGATATTTCTGTTTTAAGCCCAGAAGTATAAAATAAATAAAATAGATTAAATAGATTAAAAATAGCTATTTATTGAAGTAGCATAAAATAATATGAAGGGTACAGTCTGTATACCATACACTTCAGAAGGACCGTGGAGAAATAATGAAAATTAAAATAAAAATTCAAATAAAAATAAAAGTGAAAAAAAACAAAAAGAAAAAAGAAAAAAAAACAAAAAAAATCAAAATCAAAAAATTGTCAAAATAATAATAATAATAATAAAAAAAGATGCATATAGAATGTCTTGTACATCAAATGTAATATTCCTCCAGTTAGTTTTAAAATGCGATGCTCCTTGTTGTTATCTGAATTATCGGTGTGGTATCTGCATATAAGGTACAGTCTTATAACGGGGTAGATATGCTTATTAGTCAATTATAATTCACTTGTAGTTTATTTGTAATTCACTTGTAATTCACTTATAAATAAATATAATTAAATTATGTGATCATCAAAAAGAGAAGCCAGCATTTTAGCATTGGGTAGTTTTGACAGGGGAATAAAATGATACATTTTGCTGAACCTGTCAACAACCATGCGCACAACGGTCTTACCCTTAGAACACGCCAAATCTGTAATAAAATCCATGGTTACATGAGACCAATGCCTACTAAGAATGGGCAGAGGTCACAGCTCACCCACCTGACGTGTCCTAGGAATCTTGGACCTAGCAGAAACCTCACAAGAGGATACATAAGCTTGGACATCTCTAGATAACGTGGGTCACCAATAAAACCTAGAAACAAGTTCCTTGGTGGCATTAATGCCAGGATGACCTCCCAATGCAGAATAATGACACTCACCCAAAAGCCAGAGATGCAAACGACCAGGGACAAATAACTTATCTTTAGGAGATTCAATCTGAGCCAAGTGTTGTCCCGCAGTAATCTCGGCGGTCAAATCAGAAGAAGCCGCAGCCACGATAATACCTGCTGGCAATATAGGTTTGGGTGGAGTGTCAGGAGGCTGAAAGGCACAAAAACTCTGGGATAGGGCGTCTGTCTTGACATGTTTACTTCCTGGCCTGAAAGTAATACAGAAATTAAAACGTGTAAAAAACAGTGCCCACCTAGCGTGTCTGGGATTCAAACACCTAGCAGATTCCAGAAACATTAAATTTTTATCATCTGTAAGAACAGTGACACAATGTAGAGCCCCTTCTAAAAAATGACACCATTCCTTAAAGGCCCGTTTAATAGCAAGCAATTCCCGATTTCTAATATCATAATTTCTCTCACCTGGAGAAAATTTATGCAAAAAGAAAGCACAGGGTTTAAGGTTAGTGAAAGTGGGTGACCCCTGGGAGAGTACTGCCCCCACCCAATTCTCGGAGACATCCACCTCAACCACAAAAGGCCTCTCTTGGTCTGGTTGGACCAAAACTGGAGCATCAATGAAACACTTCTTGAGTGATTCAAAAGCTTCTGTAGCTTCTGGTGACCAATTAACTAGATCCGCCCCTTCTTAGTTAGATCACGATCACAGAAAACATTTTGATGAATTTTCGATAGTAGTTTGCAAATCAACAAAAGCGTTGCAACGCTTTAAGATAAGAAGGCTGCACCCAGTCTAAAATCGCCTGCACTTTCCAGGGAACCATCTTGATGGATTGAGGAGTGAGAATATAACCCAAAAATGCTATTTCCGATACTCCTAAAATGTATTTCTCCCCTTTAACGAATAATTGGATCTCTCAAAGAACTTCTAATACCTGTCTAGTATGTAAGGCATGCGAATCTCAGTCAGGTGAGAATATCAGGATATCGTCCAAATAGACAATCATGGATTTCCCAATAAACTGTCTAACAGTATCATTAATGAAATTTTGGAAGACTGCTGGAGCGTTACTTATAGAGTAAACTCCTATCAACAACTGAGACTGTGTGTATACTATATAGTCAAAAAGACCAAATATTTACTATAAAGCAAACTTTATTAAATCCGTAATAAGCACACAATAAATAACAAATATCAGTAAAAAACACATAAAACCCAGGAAAACTAAAAAGAAAGCATTCAGTACAAGTGAGGGACAACTGGTATACAAAAGGGCTATAAGCATAATATACATACAATTGTTATTAACCCTGGATGTAGTTCACATGTACACATCACAAGGCAGAATGCATGGATCACTCAATAATGTAGATAACATTGATCCTACCATCCCACAATCCATATATCTCCAATGCACCAAACAATTAGCCATCCATGTTAACATACTAAGGTAAGTAAATCGAACATCCAAGCCCTACCAGTGTCCCTCACTTACTCTACGCGTTTCGCCAAAGCTTCGTCAGGGGAAGTGAGGGACAAACAAATGGTGGAGATTTTATAGTCCTGGAAATGATCGCAAAATCCGTGTCACCTGAGAATCCTTATTACATGTAGTATCGCATCAGCGTGTTACCTATCACGTGTATAGTCGGCATCAATCTAATTGGAGAGATATCTAAGGGACGTCATATAGAAGGCGGAACTCCACACTTAGAAGCCACCTGCCTCGACCAATATGGCTCCCGCCAGCTGACAGCACGTATCCAACCCTTTGCCACATATAAGATGGAAGTAATCGCGCATGTCAGATGGCCACCTATATATGCGCTGGGATGCTAGTCACTTGCGCATGCGCTAGATGCCTGCATCGCTGGGTGGACTATGAAGAAAGAATCATGTGATTAAAGAGCGATCACATGATGGTCATAGATGACGCGAATGTCTTACTTGTAAGCCTTTTATTGGGATACACCCTGACGATACTAATGTGAGTAATAAATGTGTCAAATACCATGAACCCACTAATATAATATATCCATATATAAAATCATTAAAAGGATAACCCTGCATGTTATATGTGATAAGGCTTACAACCTACATTTAAACAATGATTAATTATCATGTGTGCCGAATATGTACAAATCTATATATGTGAATTTGTGTAGATATCTCAAATGTTATATAAACCAAGTATAGCAATCTATACCATATCACAACTACAAAAAAACCTTAATAACTGTATATTCACAAAATTGCAAGTATACATCAAAAAGAGGGGAGTGAAAAAAGTGATAGACCAAGTGAGGAGAAGGTGTGAGGTAAGTGAGGAAGGTGAAGGATAACAAGATTCATTGTGCTGGAGAATACCCTTTGATGTATATTTGCAAATGCAACCTACGCAACAGGTATGGTTGACTTAAAGTGCAGTGTATAAAAATCTATATATATGTTTATTAAAAAAATTACTCTAAATGGATTGAGGAGTAATTACATCTTAATGGATTGAGGAGTGAGAATATAACCCAAAAATGCTATTTCCTGTACTCCAAAAATGTATTTCTCCCCTTTAACGAATAATTGGTTCTCTCAAAGAACTTCTAATACCTGTCTAGTATGTAAGGCATGCGAATCTCAGTCAGGTGAGAATATCAGGATATCGTCCAAATAGACAATCATGGATTTCCCAATAAACTGTCTAACAGTATCATTAATGAAATTTTGGAAGACTGCTGGAGCGTTACTTAACCCGTACAGTATTACTAATTATTCATAGTGACCCTCAGAGTTATTAAAGACCGTCTTCCACTTATCTCCTTCCTTAATTTGGATAAGATTATACACCCCACTGAGGTCAAGTATAGTGAACCAGCGCGCTCCCAGTATTTAATTAAACAGGGCTGGGATCAAAGGTAAAGGTTACCGTTTTTTAATGGTTATTTTATTTAGAAACATAGAAACATAGAAGACTGACGGCAGAAAAAGACCACTTGGTCCATCTAGTCTGCTCTTTATCCTTTTATTGTTATTATCCTTTTATTGTTATCTTAGGATAGATACATGTTTATCCCAGGCATGTTTAAATTCAGTTACTGTGGATGTATCAACCACCTCTGCTGGAAGTTTGTTCCAAGCTTCTACTACTCTTTCAGTGAAATAATATTTTCTAATGTTGTTCTTGATTTGTCCCCCAAATTTAACTCCCCATAATCAATACATGGTCTCATACCACCGTCCTTTTTAGCCACAAAGAAAAAATCTTTCCCCATAGGGGACACAGAGGGTCTATCAGATCGATAGCGCAATCATAAGGTCTATGAGGGGGGAGGAAGTCTGCCTCAGACATGGAAAAGCAGATGAAGAATACCACTGCACACTCAAAACTTTTTTGATGCAAGTAAAAATCTTTTATTTTGACATGTCCTCCATGTATAATATGGGAAAGGAAATTAACAAGGTGCCTTTAAGGTAAGTGACTGTAGATATAGACGTTTCGGTCACATCCGGACCTTGGTCACAAAAGTCACTAGATGAAGGAAAAGAACAAAATGAATCAAGAGAACAAAACAAGTAATGTAAAGGGGATTGCTAAATAGCAATGTGGACGTCCATGGGAGTTGCAAAACTATGATTGGCCAGAACAATAAAAGCTGAATATGTATGGAGACTAATGCAAATGGTATGAAAAACATGGTAGGTATACGGGGTCAAAT
Source organism: Rhinella marina (assembly GCA_900303285.1). NCBI lineage: Eukaryota > Metazoa > Chordata > Amphibia > Anura > Bufonidae > Rhinella > Rhinella marina. The sequence goes on from ONZH01008245.1 coordinate 15,371, forward strand.
GGTAAACACAGATGTAGCCGAAAAGGGTTAGAACGTAACCCTATATGAGGCATAAGCAGCATGAACAAAACAGATAAAGTCATATTAGTGGGACACATGGAAGTGAATCATATGAGGAAATAAAAAGTAATTATAAAACATATGAGGAAAGAGGCTAAATGGAGAAGGAAGGGGAGTCGCAACCCCAGTGCCGGCAGTAAGGAGACTCACCAGGTAAGGCAGAGTGTAGACTTAGATTGAGGACCCCCGTATGGGCTATGGTGGATTAAGGCAAGTGCGGGAGAGCCGCATTGCGCGGCTTGTAAAATGTGGAAGGGGTCGGGCGTGATCATGTAAGACTACAGCCGTAAGTGTGGGAGGGAGCGAGGCTTGGATCTCGTGAGGCGGCGAGAGATCTCGGCAAATAGGGGAACGGATGGAGAATGGATATGGCTGTAGCCAACTTGAGTGAGGGCAAGAAAGGGCAAATAGAGAATTGAGTAAGAGAATGGAAAGTAAGACAAAATGAGTGAAAAGAAAGTGTGGGGGAGGGAGGGTGGGATGAAAAATGAAAAAATAGAGAGTGTAGTATGAGTGAGGGATTATGTATGTGTAATGTGTGTGGGTGTAAAGAGTGTGGAAAAGTGTGTGCAAAATGTGTGTGGGTGTAGAGAGTGTGGAGAAAGGAGTGGTGTATGGTGTGGGTGGGTGTGGAGGAGAGGCGAAGTGGCAAAGTGAGAAAATAAAATGGATGATAAGTAAACTGGTATGTGATGTGTGTATAATAGGGGAGATGAGAACGAAGGGAGAGAGTGAGGAAAAGAAGAGGAGAACAGAAGAGGGAGCCGGCCTGGGGTGCAAACTACCTCAAACGTTCCGCGTTGAATCAATTGTTCTAAAAATAAAGTATATACGGGTTAATGAACATGAATTGTAAATTGGTACATATATCTATATACATATATATAGACATAATTAAATGGACATAACAGAATTGGCAGACACGATTCATTCCACAAATGAAGATTTAAATATAGAGATTGAAATCCCGGTTCAGGCCTCTGGGGAACAAACTTTGTAATGTGTGAATCCATAATGATTCTCGTTCCTTCAAGAGACGAAAATGGTTGCTTCCACATCTGGGACGTTGGATTTTCTCGATGACCTGGAATTTAAGCTGGGCAATGGTGTGTTGGGCTTTGATAAAGTGATCGGGGATAGGGAGCCAATGTTTCTTACATCTAATGCTGGACTTATGGCTAGTTATATGGTCGCGTATTGTTTGTGTGGTCTCACCTACGTAAAGGAGTCCACAGGGGCATTTGATGAGATAGACAACGAATGTTGAGTCGCATGTGAAGAAGTCTCTTATTGGATATTGTTTACCTGTATGTGGGTGTGTAAAATGGTCACCTTTGATGACGTTTGAACAGCAGCTACAATGTAGGCAGGGGAATGTACCTTGGCATTGTGTCCTCAAGAAGGTTTGGCGTGATTGGAGTAATGAACTGCCTATGTCAGCATGAGTTTAATGAGTTTATCCCTGAGGTTTGGGGCTCTCTTCAGACACATAAGTGGAGGGGTTTGGAATGATGAAATATTGGGGTAGGCGTTTTTGAGCAGTGGCCAGTTTCTTTTGATTGTGTGTTGGATTTTGGGCATAAGTGGATGATAGGTGTGAACAAAATTGAGGGTGAATTGTAATTCGGGTCTAGGGGTGTTAAGTAGGCTTGTGAAATCATGAAGAGAGTAGAGGGGGCCATTCCATATACAGAAAATGTCATCGATAAATTTGAGCGATCATGTGGCATGTTGTTTGAAAAGTTCAAGGGGATATATATAAAATTCCTCAAAGTGGGCCATATAAATGTTTACGTAGGACGGCGCTACATTCGCGCCCATAGAGGTACCACATATTTATAGGTAAAAGGTATCTGCATAGAGGAAAAATTTGTCTCTTAAGACAATGTTAAGTAGTTCAAGAATCAACTGTATGGTATTGTCATCATAGGTGGATAGTTTGAGAAGTGATTGTATGGAGGGAATGCCCTTGTCGTGTTCAATGCTGGTGTATAGGCTGTTGACGTCAAAAGTGAGGAGGATGCTTGCTGGATTGATGGGTGTAAGTGTTCTGAGTTTCTGTAAGAAGTGGTTGGTGTACAGAATAAAAGATTTTGCTTTCTTGGTGAGTGGAGTTAGAATGTTTTCGAGGAAGATGGAAATCGGAGCAAGGATAGAGTCGGTAGATGCAACTATGGGGCGACTAGGGGGTTTATGGAGGGATATGTGTATTTTGGGCAGAATATAGATAACGGGAGTAATGGGATGGGGATTAGTAAAATAATCAGCAGTTTTTTGTCAATGGTGCCAAGTGTTAGGTGTCTATCCAGAATGGATTGTATTTTTAGACGGATGGTAGGTGTGGGGTCATTGGGGAGTACCGAATATGTAATAGTGTCGGCTAGTTGGCGTTCCAATTCATCTTTATAGTCTTTTGTGTTGAGAATGATGATAGCTCCTCCTTTGTCCGACGGTTTTATGGTAATCTCACGGTGGCGCTGTAGGCTCTTTATGGCTTGTCTTTCTTCTTTCTTAGATTATATGCTTAGGGAGAATCAGTGACTCCGTGGTGACTCCAGCTTGCATAACAGGTAGACAACAGGAATCACAATTTATTCCCCATTTCTCTAATTCACCCATGGACCAGTTAATGACCGGGGTTGTGATTTTTGCAGCCATTACTTGCCAAGAACTATTTCCACAGGCAAGTTCTTTAAAATCAGGAAAGAACAAAGTTCAGTATGTAGAGCTCCCACAGTCAAGGTTAATTCGGGGGGTACAATATTCTACCGTTCCACTAACTAAGGGAGTGGAATCAATGATATGATCAATAATATGTACAGAATTATTCAAAGGTAAAATTGACACTCCTAGAGTGTCACGTGGGGGAGGTAGTGAGCCCAGTCTAAAGCCGCAACCGCTGTCCCTGCCTACTTACACGGCCCATCCTAAACAACAGCGCGTAACTGGGCGACAGACCCTAGCCTAAGTAAGTGCAGGAGCGTAAAGGAAAGGGGAAAAAAGGGATAATAAAACAAACTAAGACAGAACACAACACAATACAATACAGAAGGGTCAGCCAAGCCAAGGGTCGTACCAGGAAGTCTCGTCAATACCAGGGGATAAAGCAGAAAGCGAAGTCCAAAACACACAAGCCGAAGTCCCATACACTCTGAAGTCACCTAATCGCCAAAACACAAGCACTGCTGGAAAGACCAATCACAGGCAACCTGTGACCAGCAGGTTGCCTGTTTAAATAGGCCGCCGAATGGGTCATGTGACATGGCCGGCGTCACATGACCCTAATTACATATCCACAGAATGAGCACTGGCTAAAAACCACTAGCGCTCAAAAGAAGGCCACAGTTGGTCACATGGCGTGGTCAGCGCCACGTGACCTTAATATATATACGTATACGTAATATATATAGTACTCGACAGAGACATATCAAATGGTTTTTCACTGAGCAGTATAAGTGGATTACCAAGTCTGTGAACGTAGCATCAATAGCACATGTTATTAAAGTGTACTCCCATCGTTACAATAAGGTGTGAGAACCCAAGTCCACCTCTGAGACGCTCCCCCATACCTTAACTACATCTCCCTCACCCCAGCATATATCTTTGGGTATAATACCCTTATTTAAATAAGTGAACAAAAATAGTGATGTCCAACAAACAACTGATGATTTTAAGTTTTCTTCAAAACGTGCATTTTTATCAATTAAATAATAAAAGTTAAGTTTCATCAAAATATAAAGAAGAATTACTGGGGATCCCTAAATGGGTTCTTTTGTTAATCAGAATTATTTGATTAAATAGTACCCTGCGTAGCCAATACCCCGAGGGGGTGGGAAGGATGCCGGAC
>ONZH01008246.1:0-102380 GCA_900303285.1 Rhinella marina
GGCACTGGGGCATTTTACTGGCACATGGCACTGGGGGCATTTTTACTGGCACTGGAGGCATTTTTACTGGCACATGGGGGCACTGGGAGCATTTTACTTACTGACTTACTGACATGTGATATTTGCTCACTGGGACTGTGACTCGGAAATTAAACTTACAGACATGTGATATTTGCTCATTGGGCCTGTGACTTGGAAATTAAAGGGGTTGTCCGAGTTATTTTTTTGTTCTTTATATGTTTCTAACTTGTCAGGTATAACAACTTTCCCATATACTTTGTGTTTCTAAAGCTGCTGGTTTCTCAGAGTTGACTGAGGGTCACATGACCTGTGATGTCACCTTATCTCCCTGGTCTGTGATGTTTCGTGTACAAGCCTCAGAGTTCAGATAACAGTCTGTACACGAGACGTCACTGGCCACGCCCTCTTTCTTTGCCGGGCTCCTGCTATCTGCTCTCTCCCTGGATTCCTTCAGATAAAACATTAACCCCTTCAGCCAGAACACACTGAGGGCTCAAGGCTTTACAACAAATAGTAGCTGCAGCAGTGAGAGGAGACAAATGCTGGGCAAGGAGCTATAGAGGAATTGTACAAGAACAGGTAGGGAGAATTTCCTGTGTGTATCAGCAGTGTCATTGTACAGCTGGGACTTGTAGTCCTACACAAACAACATGCTGCTGAGTATCATCAGGCAGACATGTACTCACAGCACTTATATTCACTGCCTTTGCAGAGGAGGGGGAGGGGGGAGGGGCAGAGATTGTTATTACTGCATGTAAACAAAGGCCAGAAGAGAACCAGGGAAATGAGGAAATATAGATTTTTTTGCCTAAAACTTGCTGAACTTAGTTATATATTGCTGCCCATCAGATTTACAGTGCTATATTTTTTTTCCATAACTTGGACAACCCCTTTAAACTTACAGACATGTGATATTTACTTACTGGGCCTGTGACTCGGAAATTGTACTTACAGACATTTGATATTTGCTCACTGGGACTGTGACTCGGAAATTAAACTTACAGACATTTGAGATTTTGGTGACACGGAAATTGTACTTACTGACATGTGATATTTGCTCATTGGGCCTGTGACTCGGAAATTAAACTTACAGACATGTGATATTTGCTCACTGGGCCTGTGACTCGGAAATTGTACTTACAGACATTTGATATTTGCTCGGTGGGCCTCTGACTCGGAAATTAAACTTACAGACATTTGAGATTTTGTTGACATGGAAATTGTACTTACTGACATGTGATATTTGTTCACTGTGACTGTGACTCGGAAATTAAACTTACAGACATGTGATATTTGCTCACTGGGCCTGTGACTCGGAAATTAAACTTACAGACATGTGATATTTGCTCACTGGGCCTGTGACTCGGAAATCGTACTTACAGACATTTGATATTTGCTTGGTGGGCCTCTGACTCGGAAATTAAACTTACAGACATTTGAGATTTTGTTGACACGGAAATTGTACTTACTGACATGTGATATTTGCTCACTGGGACTGGGACTCGGAAATTAAACTTACAGACATGTGATATTTGCTGCCACTTCCACACTCTGTCATTGTGCCACTGTGTGGCCTCATAATGCTACAGCTACTGCCACTGCCTCCTCTACACTGTCGTCGTGCCACTCTGTCAGACCTTCTACAGTCTCAGGCAGGTCAAGTTGACAACGGTTGACACTTGTTTTACGTCAGTTCGTCTGGCACAGACATTAGTGGTCATGAGAACTTTTACCTTCCCATCTCTGTCGTCGTACCACTCTGACCTAAAAATTTTACTGCTGCTGCCACTTCCACACTCTGTCATTGTGCCACTCTGTGGCCTCAAAATTTTACTACTGCTACTGCCACTTCCACCACTGTGTAACTTCATAATTCTGCACTACTGTCATTTGCGGTCTTTTCATTGGGCCTATCTGTGACTGCGAAATTCTACTGATTGATGTTTTCAATCTTGTCAACCTACCCTGTCGTTGTGGCACTCTGTGGTCTCCTGATGCTGCTACTGCTGCTGCCACTTCCATACTATCGTCGTGCCACTCTGTGGTCTCCTGATGCTACAGCTGCTGTCACTGCCTCCTCTACACTATCGTCGTACCATTCTGTGGTCTCTTGATGCTACAGCTGCTGCCACTGCCTCCTATACACTGTCGTCGTGACATTCTGTGGTCTCCTGATGCTGCTGTCACTGCCATCTTCACACTGTCTTGGGGGGGGGCTCTGCTAGTTTAAGAGTGTAATAGAACATGTTCTGTAAGAAATCTATGTGGAATCAGTGAATTGGTGTAAATGGAGTGCACTCTTTGGCGCTCTAGTAGGATCTTATATATGTACGATGAGTATCGACTCATAATCATTTCCCTTTTAGAGGTATCACTGTATATATATTATAAAATGTAACTTTTATTTGTTATTTAATAAAAAGGAGGTTTTCACTCCCCATTATTAACATCAATACACAAGAAAGGAAAAACCGATTAAAATTATCAGCTTGTCAGTAGGTGAAATATCTCCAATATGAAGGGTGACAGTATCAGAAATAGCAAACCAGTTGTAATTCATACATCAGGTAGACTCCCTGAGTTATTTCTATAATACAATTTGTTGTGTGGAGATACTCTGCATCTATCCTTTACTTAGGACCTAAAACATGCAGTGACTCATTGATTGAGATAGGAACTATAGTTCTAATGGATGGCGGCCACCGATTACCCTCCCTTATTGGAGTTTGCCACACCATTCAAACTTGATCAAGCATATCAACTATCCCTATGCAGGCCTTAGGGTGGCTGCATTGATTCTAAACTGCATATCCAGTCATACCCACACATACACACCAAGGACTGATTGCTATTGCTGAAAGGCTTGTTGTAGCATGATTCCTACGGAGACCTATTCAAAGCTGGCTAAAATGAAAGTAGCACTCTGCCCCTCCCGACATGTTTCGCCGACATGCGGCTTTGTCAAGGGAAGTAGGGGTATAGGTGTGCTGCTGCATCATTTTCCTCCTTAAATAAACCTGTTGGTCCCACCCCCCCTAGGGGTCCTCCAATCTCAGACCCTCTGCTCACCAGAGCAGTGCCTCCTTACTTACCTATGGCCACTCCTATTCAATATACCTTCCCGTGTGCTTTCTCGCGTAATCTCGCGATACCCGTGATTTCGGGAGTCTGAGGCTTGTCCGCGTGATCTCGCAAGACAAGCATCTATTGGAGGCATCAGGAGCGATACATTTGTATCGGTAAAGGTGGAGACACTCCAACATTATATAAAAAAAAAAAAAAAAAAAAAATTTTTTTAAAATTTTTTTAAAAAAAATTTAAAAAAAAAAAAAAATTCTAGAATAGGGTTATTGTTTACTACTATAATACCAGATGTGAATTTCATTCTAGAGGGAGGGCTGTGAATAGGGGGACCATATACAGTTACCTAAATTCAATTGTATAATCAGGTAACTTATTACAGGAGTATCATGTGCTGATGGTACTTATATGATTCATAGTATTAAATGAAGGCTGTATAAGAAAAACCCTCATTTAGCCCATTGGGGCTGAGGGACTTTAACCTATATATCCATCTTGCTTCTTCACGTAATAGTAGGCGGTCTAGATTTCCACTTCTTGAACCTAAATCTACCCGTGACATGCCCCAAAATCTCAGGACTTCAATGTTCCCATTATGTACATATGTAATATGTCTAAATAGAGACGTATCCTTCTTTGTATTAATGGCACTGATGTGGCCAGATATACGTCTTCTAAGCTCCTGAGTAGTTTTACCTACATATAACTTGGGACAGGAGCATGAGGCAACTGGTTCACTGTTTAGGGAGATTTTGAGTTTATTCTAGTAGGATCTTGGGCCTCTGCACGTTTTTTTATAGCTGGCGCTAACATTGACCTGTAAGGCTGAGTTCAGACTTGCGTTATTTGGTGAGTTTTTTTCCCCATAACTGCCCAAATACGTAAAGTGTGCAGCGATTCTAAGAGCAACGCCTGTTATCTGCGTGTCATACTGTCTCACAGTATTGTTTCACTACCACAGCAGACTCCCTATGCGTGTTACTGCAAGGCACAGTGTTCTACACCTCTATACAGGCTCTCTGCAGCCCGAAAGTAGCCATTTTTTAACACTACTCGCCACGAATTTATTCGGATTGAACCGAATCTTTTCGGAAAATTCGGCGAACCAGCTGAATCGAATTTTTGAAAAATTCGCTCATCTCTACCTGAGACCTTTGGATGAATGACCTGTTCCATTTTTGTAAACCTGGCAGAAAAAAGGCAATGAGCCATATTCACTGTTAATTTACTGTTAAAGAGGACCTGTCACCACTCCTGACATGCCTGGTTTAATATCTTAATGCATTCCCCCTGTAATGACAATTCTGGAGCATCTGTTCTTATTAGGGCTCACGCACACGAATGTATTTTCTTTTCGTGTCCGTTCCGTTTTTATGCGGACCATATGCGGAACCATTAATTTTAATGGGTCTGCAAAAAAAACAACGGAAGTTTCTCCGTGTGCATTGTGCTTTCATATGTCCGTTCCACAAAAGCATATGAACATGTCCTATTATTGTCCGCATAACGGACAAGGATAGTACTGTTCTATTAGGGGCACACATCAGTATTTTTTGCGGATCCGCAAAATACAAACAGTCATGTGCATGAGCCTTTACTTTATGTTGTACCATTCCTTTATTATTTCTACTAGAAGCTATGAATGAATTGCTAGCAGTCTGCAGTGAGGGTACAGAGGGGTGGTTACCAGTTGGGGGGTGTCCCTGCACAGTCTTACTCTATCCAGTCAGTGCTGTCATTGTCAGAATTTGCAGGGACACCTCCCCCCAACAGGTTACCACCTCTATGTGCCCTTACTGCAGACTGCTAGAAATTCATTTATAACTTCTAGTAAAAATAATACAGGAATGTTACAACATACAGACATAAGAATAGATGCTCCAGAATTACATGGCATGGGTAATGCATCTAGCTATTAAAATAGGCATCTCAGGAGAGGGGATAGGTCCTCTTTAATGACAGTAGTACAAAGAAGAACTGGACCAGGTAACAAGGATGCCAATAGCAATCTAACTATATTTATTACCTGAATGTTTAAAGTACAGTCTAGTATTATTTTATTTTTGGAGCTCCTGAACTACAGGTTTTGTGCTCATACTGAGCACTTTGTAAAATTACACTTCTGAAGTGTAACAGGGGATGAAAGTTCATGGGGTGGATCAGCTGCACATAAACCGCTAAATGAGACTTGTCCTTTGTCAATAAAGAGTAGATAACCCACAAAGTATATGGAAAGAAACATATAGATGCATAAGTCTGTTAGCTATATCTTTCTTTGCAGAAACTTAAAGGGGTTGTCTGTGTTCAGAGGTTGTCACCCAAGCAGCCCCTCTGATTTCATGCTCCGATGCACTCCTTTGCCCTGTGCTGAATCCTGCAGGGCAAAGGCCTTTTTGGAGATCCGGTGACATACCGGGCTCTCCATGGGTAAAGCTAGGCGGAGGCTTCCACCTAGCGGTGAGCCTGGTGACGTCACCAGCACTAATGGGTGGGCTTTAGTGCTGTCCTAGCCTGTAAAACGGAGAATGAAATATAGTTGCCCCTTGTCAGGCAAGTCTAAGAAAGAGTAGATGCATACAGGGTTAAGGGGAAGATTTATCAGAGTTGCAAAACAGCTGGGGAAAGTGTATTGTACAAGGACAAATGGAACCATAAGCAATGTGAAAACTGGGCAGCACCATGTGTCTTTGATGTGAGAGGTGAATGTTGGTCATGAAGGTGCACAAATGCGGACCGACACACTACAGTGGAGTAGTTCACTACCAAAATGAAGCAGGGGTTACCAGACGTGTGTCTAAAACAACAGTTCAGTGAGACCTACTGTGTATGTGGCTCCGAAGTAGACGGATGGTCTCTGCACCTCTTCTAATGAAGTTGCATCGCTAGAAAAGGCTTTAATTTTCGTGGCATTATTGGCATTGGACCTCTGCTGATTGGTAAAGGGTTACCTTCTCTGGTGAGTCAGGTTTTCTCGAACAGATAGACTTGCGTGTCAGGCAAGGATATTAGTAAAGAAACACCCTGCAACCATTCTGGAAGAACACAAGCTGGTGGTGGCAGTGTTATGGTCTGAAAAAACTTTTTGTGGCATTCTCTGGGCCCACTCATCCATGTGGAAGGCATTCCAAACCGATTTGGGTATGAATCCATCCTTGCAGATCATGTACACCCATGCATGCTGATTATCTTCCCTGGGGCAGATGGGATCTTCCAGCAAAACGATGCAATATGTCACGTGCCTAGAAATGTCTGACATCTGTTGGAAGAGCATGACCAAGACTTCTAAGTACTACCCTGGCCCCTAATTTCCCAGACTTGAACCCAATTGAGCATCTGTGGGACCACCTCGATCTTTGTGTTCTCTCTGTGGATCCTCCCCCATTCACCTTCCAGCAGCTTTGGGATGCACTGCAGTCAGCATGGCTCCAGATACATGTGACGATCTCAACAACAAACGGAATGGGCCACTATCAGTTTCATATGAAGCTTGCAATTTCAGTGTTTTCGTAGCTAATCATTTTTTTAAATCACTGTAGACACAGCTACAGTAAGGACTCTGGTGAAGGGATTGTTTGATGGAAAAATTGAATAAAAGTTCATTTTTTTTATAAGTAACAATATCCTTGTTCATCAATGGAGTGGTGTTCTGTGTGGAGCTTTTGATGTTAATTGTGATGTTGCTTTTCAGATATATTCGCATGAATTGGATTGGCTACTTAAATCCATAGGACTGAGACTGCACAGTCTTGAAAAAGGGGTCACGTCACCTGAAACGTTGCTGTGTCTTAGCACACTGACTTTCTACCTCCCATATGGACTCACTTTCAGAGATGGACTATCTGAACTGATAAGTACTGTATATGGCAGTAGCACAGCACGTTTTCATCTATGCACTTTCTTTGGACTTCTATGGAATATTTGTTTTAAGATGTATGTTGCAACTTGCAAGCAATGAATTTAAATACATATGAAACCGAAAGTAGCCCATGTCTTTTGTTGTTAAGGGGTATTGTGGACTGGAAGAATCCTGGGATATTGTGGCCGGTGGATTGCTATACCCTCTCAAGATATTTTTATTGACATGTGACAATCTACCTGGACCTTATTGAGTCACTATCAGCCCATCTAGCTGCTGTCTGTGCTGCACCATGGATATTAGCTGGTGGTCATAATACTGTAACTTGACTGTATATATACATGTGGACAAAATTGTTAGCACCCTTTCGTTAAAGAAAGAAAAACCCACAATGATCACTGAAATAAATTGAAACTGAGAAAAGTAATAATAAATAAAAAAAATTACTGAAAATTAACTAATGAAAATCAGACATTGCTTTTTTTTGAAATGTGGTTCAGAAAATTTATTATTACTTTTCTCAGTTTCAAGTTATTTCAATGAACAGTGTGGGTTCTTTCTTTAACGAAAGAGCAATTTTGTCCATGTATATTCTATATTCCATATATATATATATATTATATATATATATATATATATATATATATACATACAATGCACAAATACAATTGAAATTTTCAGTGAGATGAGTTTCTGTCACTAAAATTGCACTGTTGCTGCAGAAAAGCCATATCTGGCATCATCAGCTCTGCATATACCCATGCCCCTTTACAGGGACAGTCCCATTTTATTCACAGGTCCAGGGGCGTAGCAATAGGGGAAGCAGGGGAAGCAGCTGCTTTGGGGCCCAGACCCACAAGGGGCCCCTTCAGGAGGGAGACTAAAAGATTTTATTGTCAGGCCCCCCTCAACAGTATTATACTGTACAATGGCATTATATACAGTGACACTATAGAAAGCGGATGGAGCGGCTGTCAGGCCTTGTCTGGGAGAGCTCAATCTTGACTAGCCACAAGAGTGAGGGTTGCATGTGAGTTCGGGGTTGCGAGGAAGTTTCTGGGGGGGCCCCATTAAAAAATTTGCTGTGGGGCCCAGTTAGTTGTAGTTACGCCACTGCACAGGTCATAGTCATAATGATATGTAAACCTCAGACATACAGCAAAGCACAGCTTTAAACGAGAGCAAGGAGTACTACAAGAGCAATACAAAATGGCCAGCTGATAGAAGACAGGGAAAAAAGGGAATTTCAAAGGGTCTGGACGGAACTAACAAACTGGCATATAATCAGTAGCTTTAGCAAGAAATCTAAAACACAAATAAAATATAAGCCAAGTTTTATTTTGGCATTAAGTACCTCTACAGAGGAAAAGAGACATGTTAATGCTGATTTTTATCTCGTGCTAAAACTGAAGAGAGAGGGTTCCCAGAAACTTAAGATTAGAACAGGAAAAGTGAGGTGATAACGAGGGAGGCCCAAATGGCTTCTATCACTATTCAGCTGTATTAGGGACACTTCTTTCTTCACATATTGTTGGGAACACTTCTCAGGGCTCTGTTTCATGACATATATCACTACAATAACAGTACGAGAAAAATGTGCACTTTCTGATACTTCCAAATCTATCATAAAGAAAACCATTACGATCTGGAAAAGTTAGTTTTCATATTTCAGTTAAAGTGATAAGTCATAGAACAATATTGGAATATTGGGGAAACACATTAAGGTACAGAGGAAGTTGTCATAGTAAAAGCATAGGTTGCATGTGGGGTGGTATCTGTGAATTGAAAAAGAAATGCAGCATGCAGCATAATTAGATAAAGCTTTAGAGCTTAAGGGGGTTGTCCGTATTCAGAGCTGAACCTGAACATATCCTTCATTTTCACCCAGACAGCCTCCCTGATATGAACATGATCTGATGCTCTCCTTTGCCCTGCACTGAATTGCGCAGGCCAAAGTCTTTTTTTGGAGATCCGTTGATGTACTGGGCTCTCCATGGGAAAGCTAGGTGGAGGCTTCTGCCTAGCAGTGAGCCCGGTGACATCACTGGCATTAATGGGCGGGCTTTACCTTTGCCCTAGCCTGTAAACCGACTAGGGCAGCACTAAAGCCCGCCAATCAGTGCCAGTAAACAAACAGCTCTTGCCCTGAGCGAAACAGCTTAGGGCAAGGGAGAGCATCCGAACATGAAATGCTCTGATGCTCACATCAGGGGGCTGTCTGGGTAATAAAGGGGATATGTTCAGGTTCAGCTCTGAACCCCGACAATCCCTTTAATGATTTTGAATTAAAAACCACTGCATATATCTAAATGCTTATTTGAGTCCCACCTGTTTGTAGAATTGGAGTAAAGTTTGCCAATGCAGAGAGACTGTTCTCCCCATCAACGTAAATGGAGAGTTTGTCGTACTTGCACATGATCCTCTCCACAAAGGTCCGTGGAAGTTACAGCAAAGGCCAAGCAAGCAATATCAAATGGTCAACTACAAAACTCCATTACAAAACAGCAGCACTGCAAGGGTTGGGTATTGTTTTTTGTGGTGTATTGATTTTAGAATGCATACAATATATAAAACTCACAATGCACAATGATGTTCATGGTTTAAAATAACATGGAGGAAATGTGTGTCTAAGTCATAACAGAATGTATATAACATATGATATCTTAGATTTTGACTGTGCTTCATCATGGGATCCCATTGTGCAAGATTTCCCTGGCACAGTGGCATTTATATGTGTTGGCTTTAAAGAATACCTAAACTTTCAGATAACTATTTAGAATAAGTCACGTTTTGTGTATACGCAGTGTAGCACGCTATTTTGCCACTATAGGACATGCATTTTTTTAGCAGTTTTCTTCTTTTCATGCTATAATTGTCAGTTGTCTCTGAGCTAGTGGATGGAGACTAGCTGCTAATCACTTCTGCCATAGAATGCACATGGAGACAGATTTCCCTCCTTCTCATCACTCACTTAATATTAGCTGCTGAAACATGGGTGGTCTCTGTACACTTCCTGTCTCCTATTCACCTCTCTCCATAGAATTCTATAAGATGATGTAATCTGATCCTTCAGTGAGCAGGCACCCTCTTGGTTTCTCAAGACATATTTCTCAATTTCAGAGAGAAAGTTAACCATTTCCCTTCCGCCCATTGACTATAAACGTCCGGGAAGTGGTTAAGTATCTCTGAATGATAATCGTCCAGCTGCACAGTGGGGTACCTGCTGTCAGTGACAGCAGGGTACCTCAAAGAGAAGGCAGGGACCCCTGGGAACGGCACTCACCGAGCGCTGTGTATACACATCAAGAAGCGCTATTGCGCTTCCTGTTCCGGCCCGGCGGTCACGTGATCGCCGGGGCCGGGATCGTGCAGGAGCTGCCGGGTCTTTCATAGACCCTATCAGCCCTGCACTTAGGCTGTACAGCATAGTATTATGCTGTACAGCTTCTCTGGGGGCTGTATTTCCCCTGTAACTGGGGCTACTATGTCAGTGTAAAAAAAAATAAAAAAAAAAATAACGTTAAATGTCCCCCTGAGGTCTTGTATGACCTTATGGGGGACACAAAGTGTAAAATAAAATAAAAAAATGTAAAAAAAAATCACATTAAAAAAAAATATTTTTCCTCCAAATATGTCATTAAAAAAATGTTAAAAATAAAAATAAATAAACAAAATAGACCTATTTGGTATCACCGTCTTTATAAAAATATCACATGTTCTACCCCATCAAGTGTACCTCGTAAAAAAAATCTAATAAACATTATGCCAAAACAGCTTTTTTTGTCGCCTCACCTACCAAAAATCATAATATCAAACAATCAAAAAGTCATATGCATCCCAAAATGGTAGCAATAAAAACATCACCTCATCCCGCAAAAAATGAGCCCCCACACAAGATCATAGCCAGAAAAATGAAAAAAATATGGCTCTTAAAAAATTGCAACACAAAAACATGATTTTTTTTCTAAAAATTGTGTAAAATGTAAAAAAAATAAAACATCAACATATTTGGTATTTTTGCGTCCGTAACAACTGGCTCTACAAAAATATCACATGATCTACCCCATCAAGTGAACGGTGTAAAAAAAAATAAATAGAAAAATGCCCCTAAACTGTTTTTTTGTGACTTAACCTCCCAAAAATTAGATTAAAAAGTGATCAGAAAGCCGGATGTAACCCAAAATGGTGCCATTAAAAAGCACAGCTTGTCCTGCAAAAAATAAGCCCTCATTCAGCTCAGTCCACAAAAAAATTAAAAAGTTATCGCTCTTAAAAACCATGCACGAAAATTCCATGTTAGAAAATGCAGATGCTGCTCCTCCCCTTCTGAGCCCTGGTGTATCCCCAAATAAGAGTTTACGACCACATGTGGGGTGTTTCTGCAAACTTCAGAATCGGGGTAATAAATTATTAACTTAAAGTACAATGTGTCACGAGAAAACATTCTCAGATTCGCTTAGATAAGTAAAAGCGTTCCAAAGTTATTACCACATGAAGTGACACGTACCAGATTTGCAAAATTAGGCCTGGTCAGGAAGGGGGTAAATGGCCCAGATATGAAGTGGCTAATTTAGAAAAGGAGGAAGGAGGGAGTGGGGTTGGTGGAGTTATTTCTTAAATTGGCCTGTTCTATCGAGTTATGCATAGTTGTCTAAAAGTACAATGACCATTTAAAGTCTATGCCTGGCAGCAGATGTGCACAACATCCAGGGTTGTGCTACACACAGCTCTGCTGCTGCCTACGATCACGTGTTTGCTTTTATTAGCAGTATGTTTTCTAAGTTCTCAGCAGGTTACAATTTTCAAGTTAACAGACAGAGGCATCTATGTTGTCTTTGAAATTATAAATTAGACCTCTCCTTGTCATGGTTTCATTTGCTCATCTAGCAGGAGTAGCACAAAGGGTGTGACAATGGTAGGCCTCCTTGTTAACTTGGATCTGCTATTGTCACTCTCTGGTCTACAGGAATGTAGACAGTAGCGATGCCACTCCTTGATGAGGCCTGCATTTTAACAACCTTGACTTCTCCTTAGAACATGAAACAGTGTACAGTTAAAGTCAGAAATGATAAGAAAGTACTGATTATCCTTAATTTTGGCAGATTAGGCTCTGTTCACAGCATGCAGCTCTATTCTTCCTAGAAAAATGATGAACACCGCCTTTATACAGAAAGTAAGTTGGGTCTGGTGAAACAGAAAAGCAGAAAATTCATGGAAACGCGAACAGAGCCTTAGAAGAGATTTGGTCTCTCATTCAAATTTTTTTTAACTTTGTTCAACTATCTGAAAGTAAATTGCTTAAAATACCTTTATTGTGAAATATCTGATATAAAAATTCATTTAACAATAACTCAGGCAAAGAGTTAGTGCATCCAGGATCTGGTCACGTGTCGAGCATGGACCTGTATAGGTCTCAGAGAACTATGGTGTATTAGCCACGAGCACAATTGACCGTCAGACTCTAATACAGACAGGCGGGTTGGTGTCTATCTAAACCAAGTCCCGACCTTATAGTCTGAGCTAGGGAGGTGGACTCTAGTTAGCGGCATTTGGTCTCATTTAGCCGCTAAAGTCTGTCCACGCTGTTTAACTATATGTACCTAGACACCACGTATGATCTAAGCGGTGTCCTATGATAGTGTTGCGGATAAGCGTCACCTACAGGTCATTTTATATTCCTCTGCTAAGTGACAGAGTCAATAACCAATATAAGCACTCATCTCCCTTGGAGGGTTTATTAGCCACCACTAGATATCTGGTGTATTATATGTTTCTATGACCAGATCCTGGGTGCACTAACTCTTTGCCTGAGTTATTGCTAAATGGATTTTTATATAACATATTTCATAACAAAGGTATTTTTAAGCGATTTTCTTTCAGGCACAGTAAACCTACTATACTTTATTAATTGCAAATCTTGATACTCATTCTATAGTTTATAATTTTTTGGTTCAACTATCACATATTAGGCTATATATCAGCCTAACCATCAGAGTAATAACTATTTACACCATTGCAGTATTCACTTGGTATGTTGTGGCTCATGCCTCAGTCATTTGAATAAATGCTGTTGGACTTTTGGACAGACTGATCATCTCCACCCAAAATGCTGCACATCAAGATAAGGCAGTAGAAGGGACAGTTATCACATTTTGCTCCATCTCTCTCCAAATACACCCCAAATTTGTTGTCTGACTTTAGTTACTCCAATTTTCTTTATATTAGAAACATACACAGTAACCCTCATTGGTCTGTCAGGCAGGTTCAACACAAACACTGCTCAGTTCCTACACCATACTTTTATTATTTCAGCTGTCAACTCTGTTTAAGGGGTCCAGCATTTTTTAATGTTAAGGCAGATGCTTTGTAGGATTTCTCTTTCTAGTCCAGCCTTGCTCACAGATACCTCTACCCTGTCACTTATGTTTATAAGACGAAGTGTGGATGGCTTGTGCAGGTGATAGACAGCAGAGCACCAGTGAAATCTCTGGTGCCTGTCATCTTTTATTTCATGTGGAAAGCATGTCCTAGATAGTGTGTGAAGCGCTGCCAACTTTATGATTTCTAGGACAGTATGGTGCCCAAGAATATCTTGGTATGTAGGGAAGAAAGTCCTGCTATGGGAATCAACAACTATTCATAAATGCGCATGAAGATCTTCTCAGCACAGATTGTCTTGTTGACTGATAGTGACTAGTACAGAGCCAATCATTTTTCTCAGAGAAAGGTAAAAGGGCACAAAGAATGATACAGAATATATACAAAATGCAGTGGTCCGAGCTGCAGAAGGAATAAAGGCAATATCTGAGGTTTTCCATGTGTTGCAGTACTAAAAACTCCATGACTACACACTTTGAAAGTTTGGCCACATATCTAATCAAAGAATCCTCTCACTCCTTGAACACGTAAAGAAAAATGGTTGAGGTAGACAGCCAGTGTCCGGTAATTCACCTGGACCTCCTAGGTTGTACCCTATGTCGTAACAAAACTTTCAATCCACGGTGTGTTAAGAATTTGTGTTTCATACTGGTGTTTTAAAAAGAAATGTGCTGGAGTAATATATGCTTGGCTCATCTTTGGGCTGTCCAAACCACTCCAGATATGGCCAGTGTTTATTTCAGCTATAATTTATGCCACCTTTCTGGTGTAAATTATGATAAATCTGTTAGGCCATGGTGACCCACCCACATTTGCAAACCTCCAGGTATGTTTTTTTTAGGAAAAAAAGTGCCACGAGTAGCAGAAAAAGCAAATGTTGCACATTGTGCAAAAAGGGGTCCCAAAGATTAAATAGCCACATCTCAACAACTGCCATCTGTAAACAGGTCCAATCACGTCTGAGTTATTGAGAGGGTGAAGGCTCATTTCATTCATAAATCCATACGTACAGTGCCCTGGAATTAATGGTGCTGTGAAATATATAATAATAATAAATCCAGATCTTGCAATTCAACCTATCACATGATCTTGTGCAACAAGTCAGCTAATCAAGTTCACAAATCATAGTCACATAATATTATTTCACCAATCATGATAATCAATCACCTTAATTACTATGTTTATCACTAGTTTCAGATACAATGTGAGTCTAATCCAGGGGTCAGCACTCTAGCTGTTGAGAAACTACAATTTCCAGCATGCGCTCTTGCTTGACATGAGCACGCTGGGAACTGTAGTTTCTGAAGTGCCAGAGGCTGTGAACCCCTGAATATGTTCTAGGTCACAGATTGCTAGATCAGGGATTTGTGAAAGAATTAAACTTTCTCATGAGATTGATCAGAATCTTCTGCTAGCTCACTACAAGCAGGTAGGGAATTGCGGGCTGGTGGTCAGAAAAAGTGCTCCAAAGTGTGGTAGAACATCATAGCATGTAGTCACTGTCTAGTCTACAGCTGAGCTAAGGGAAAAAGTTACAACTATTCAAGGAGCATGCAGAGGGAGAAAATAATATTACAGGTAACATAGTGCTCAGAAATACAGCTTAATTTTATAAATGACCTAAAATAAGGCATTGTCTGGCCAATTACATTTTTGAAAAAGCTCTATATGGTATCAACTAATAAAATAAGTCATACTCACCTTACCAATCCCCCACAATTTCCAATCCAAAGGAACATGGTCTGTACTTATAGCTGTCTCGACATGCAGGAAATGACTGCTGAACCAATCACTGTCTGCATTAGTGAGCCACCGCAACCACTGGTTGGTATTTGACTCTGCTTGCTATTGGACCTTGCTTAATTTTGGACATTGTTTGGTATTAGACTCCACTAGTTTGTGACCTTGCCTTTACCTCTGATGTTATCTCCTGGTTTCACTCCATTGTGTATTTAACTCAGCTTTTGATTCTGATCTGGTCCTCATTTTTTCCTGTCTGGTTTTGACCTCTTTCTGTTTGACTACTCTTTTCCCCATTAGGTTTAGGCTACTGCAATTACTCAATTCAGGGACTGTCACCAAGTTGTGGGCAGACAGACACGGGGGTACCGGTCGAATACAGGGCAGCACTGTTTCCTACCTTTCATGACACTTACTTTATTATTTTACACCATGCAGAGACTTTTTTTTGTTGTTGTAAAAAACCTTTCTGTACAATTCTCTCTCATGTATACAAATGTAACCAGAACAGAGCTGTACATGCTGACCAGTTAAAAGAGTTAAAGAGTTTATCAATTAAAACAATCTCAATGTTAAAATTCATTTTTTCTTCATATACATTATATATCTAGCCCCATATTTTATTAACCTTATTACACTGAAAAGGTAAAAAATGAAACGAATAACCCGGGGTTCAGTTAAACCCATTATTGTGCAAAACTGTGGCATTTATTTGTCATCTTGCAGAAAGTCAGTCACAAAATAATTCTGATATTTAAGAGGAACTTGAAAAGAAGCAAGATATGTATTTAGATAAGCCAACATTTGTTGAGGCAAATGCAATCGTTTTTTTTTAACATAAAGAGAAATTTAAAGGTCAGGAATAAAATGTATTTTTCTGATATCAAAATGACAGGTGAAGTAAAATAACTTAAGGTAACTTAAATTTGGCTATATTGTTATGTCTTAAAATATTGGCTATACTGTCAGTAAAACTAAATTTATATTATATATATTATATCTATTTAGTATCGGCATTGCTTTATGCAATTAGAATGAAAATGTAAGGGTGTATCCACTTGCTACAGATTTTGTTGCAGAATTTTTCGGAACTGAAAATCGGTTCCATTCAACCTGAATGGGACTTGCAGAAATCCATATGTCTGCTACCGCATTGAAATAAACGGAACTGATTTCAGTTGCGGAAAATTCTGCACCAAAATCTGCAGTGTGCGAACGCACCCTTATAAGATCCACAAACAGCAGTTAGCTTTATATTTGTCACATTCTGTGTTGACTGTATAACAACTTGCATATATTAAAAACATAAATGTAAAAAACATGGACCTTAAAAATAATACCTTCTAATATACAGAATTTGATATAATAAAGGGTATTCTATTTATGCAAATTCAAAATGGAGATTCATGGTTGGGTTATAATTCTGGGTGGAATGTATCTGATTATTATGCAAAATTGATATCAAAACGTCTTTGTGTGAACAATAGGTCTTTACTATACAGTTACAGTGTGTACTGTAATGAGAGGGCAATGATCAGGAAGGAATATTTCATTCCAGATCATTGCCCTGTGTATCGGCTCATGTACCCTTCTATTTCTAGCAGTCCCATAGAGAATGAATGGAGTTGCAGAGTGCTTACTCAAACTTGTTGCTCCATTATGAAAGAGACACAGAACCCCTGTTCTTGGGTCCATAGGGTTCCCAGCAGTCAGACCCCTACTAAAAAATTGGTCACAGAATAGCCCTTTATTTTTCAGTGCCTCTTTGGAAAATGAAAGTTGGATGAGCAACTAAGCCAGTTTTCCTTTATGGGAAACCTGTAGTTTTAATTGGTATGATTTTGAGGTACATAACACTTTTTGATTGCTTTTTATAACTTTTTTGGGGAAAATAATTAAAAATGAGCAACTCTGGCATAGTTTTTTTTGGTCTTTAAGGATGCGGTTACACCAAGTACGTACTTGGTGAGGATTTTATTTTTCCAATTTATTACATTGAAAAGCTTTTTTTTTTTAAAGGAAAAAGGCATAATTTTCTTTTAAATTGGAGATTTTTATTTAATAAAAATTACATTTTTGTAACCATTTATTAGTCCCACTAGGGGACTTTACCGGTGATCTTTTGATCATTTCTATAATACCATGTACTGCTGATACGGATATACCGCAGGTAGACCTGTGACCTTAATTAGGCCCCAGGCTGCCACGCAAATACATCAGCACCCAGCAACCAAGTAAGACATCATAAAATGTACTAAAAAAGGGCATTTTACATTTGCAGTGTACATAGCCAATGTTAAAACCAGGACAGTATAGTACTTTCACTTTAAAAAACTACAGTTTCTTTTTTGAAACCAGTCCTCATGTACTGTCTATCGGTGGTTGTAATTGAAATCTAACTAGCAGCCCATTAACACAGGCTGATTTCACAGGGCTATTATCAGGAATGAATGTTCATTCTTGATCATTGCCTGCTGGTTAGCTACATTTTCATGCAGTGAGCATTGGGGCTGTATGGGGATGAACAATCATTACTACAAACATTCATAGTTTCATTGTTTTCTGGCAGCATACCACTGTTTACACTGGGCGATGAGCTGCTGACAAAGATTATTTTTTTTAAATAACTTTATTTTTGTTTCATTAAATGTAACATACATTTCTGTACATTTCAGAATCAGATTCCAGTGTTACACATGGCATACATATAATATATATAAGCATTCGATAACATATTAACATTCAAAGAACCCGTTGTCTCTATTTCCTTAGATAACAGTGAAAAGAGATTGAAGACAGCATCCATAATGCGGTGTAGAAAATGTGGTTCCTTTAATCCATAATTCCACCCTGGTACATGCTACGTTTCGGCTGCACCTCAGCCTTTTTAATGCTTGAAAAAGGCTGAGGTGCAGCCGAAACGTAGCATGTACCAGGGTGGAATTATGGATTAAAGGAACCACATTTTCTACACCACATTATGGATGCTGTCCTCAATCTCTTTTCACCATTTTGAATGTTGGAGCCTTTGGACTAGACTCCTGGGAGGACGTGCATTCTGAACCTGACCAATTACTATACAGGTGCTGACCCAATTTTTGTTTTGATATACGTTCCTTAGATAACAGATTAAGTACCCCCATCGAACCTATAGCCTGCGTTATATTCTCAATCATGAAGTCTCCTGGTGTAAAGGACCCAAAGTCCCTTTCAAGTCTTCTCTATAATACCAAGTGGTATGTGTAAAAGGAGTCATGACTATCTTTATTTCTTCTTGTGTTAAGGTTGTGATAAGAAACTGTTTCCATATTTTAAAGAATCGTTTAGTCATGGTCTGTTTCTTATTTTCTGTTTCAAGCATCTCCAGATACATATAGTGACGCAGTTGAGTGATGACCTCTATTGTGGATGGCATGCTAGGTGATAACCAATGTTGTAAAAGTGATCGCTTTGCTGCCATCAATACTATATGTATTAACACTGAGAATTTGGCTCCCACATATGATGTAGCATTCATGGGAGCTGAGGAGTGAAACAGTAATGGCATAGGTGAGAACTGGAGGGGTTGCGGCCAGAGTTTTTGTATTAGAGAAAGTACATCTTTCCAGAATGTTGTTACTTTCGGGCAGGACCGTATAAAATGATAGAAGTCTGCCTGCTCTTTTTGGCATTTTGGACATTGTGTCAGTCTATCAGGTCTAGACTCAGATCTAGGGACCATAAATGCATATGTACCAGTCGAAATTGGGTCCCCCTCCAGTTCTCATTGATGATATGTTTCCTGACTAGCTGCAAGCCTTCCAATAGTCTCGCTGAAGTGTCAGGTATTTTTAGTGTGTTTTCCCAATAGGTAAAAGTGATAGGTTTAGATAGTCCTGCATTTCGCATTATGAGTGATTTGTAGAGTCCAAAGATAGTGTTCCTAGAGCCCTTTCCACCTATCCATTTGTCAAACAAATTATCAGAAATTTCTGCTGAATAATCTCGTAGGTGTTTCTGACAATAGGTGTATAGTTGGGTATATTGAAAGGTCTGTGACCCGGCTAATGTGTATTTTTGGCATATCTCTTCTAACGTAAGAAGACGTGGTTGGGAGTTACGTAATATATCTTTAAGTGTAAGTATTCCATTTCTCCTCCATTGCTGGAAGAATTTGTTTGCTTTTCCTGCAGGGAAGTCTGTCAAATGCCATAGGGGTAAGTATTTTGACATTTTAAAGGAGCGTTTAAATTCCTTTCTTAAGGCCTTCCAAGCCGCCATTGTATCTCTCAAGACAACAGATTGTTTAATCTGCACTGGAAGAGCACTATAAGGGGAGTGTAAAGCTGCTGTTAGAGTATATGGAGAAGCCAGCTCCAGTTCCAGCCGAGTATTAGAGTAGTGACCCATATCATGTAGCCAGTCCGCAACATTCCGTCCTATACATGCTAGATTATAGTATCTGACATCAGGAAAATTTAGTCCTCCCTTTTCTACTGGTTTCTTGAGTTTTAGTAGGGATATACGCGGTCGCTTTCCCATCCATAGGAATTTTATAAATGCTGACCTCAGGCATTGGATATCCTTATGTTTGATAAGTATTGGGATCGTCTGGAGGGGATATAATAGTTTAGAAAAACTCATCATTTTGAGTAGATGTACCCTGCCATTTAGATTAATGGGGAGTGTTTCCCACCTTCTAAGTTCATCTATGTTTTTTTTTTATAAGTGGTGGGTAATTCAATGTATATATGGATTCAGATGTCCTCCCTATTTTTACTCCCAGATAAATTATAAATGTATTAGATATGGTCAGACCTGAATCATTCAGGTGTTTTGTGTCCTCAGGTGAGAATGGTCGCAATCCCATAATCTCGCATTTTGCAATATTTAATCTAAACCCCGAAAAAGATCCAAAGTGGATTATGTGATCTAATATGATGTTAAGTTGTGTGAGTGGGTTTTTCATAAATAGCAGCACATCATCTGCAAAAAATGCAGATCTAACCACTTGATTCCCTATTGGAATCCCTGAGTAGAGATGTCCTCTTTCCATCTGGCGAATTAGGGGTTCCAGTGCGATATTAAATAGCAGGGGTGATAAGGGGCATCCTTGCCTAGTTCCCCTCTGTAAAATAAAGGGCTGAGATCTAAACCCTGGTGTGTATATTTGAGCTGTGGGTGTCGAATAAAGCCCTCCCAGAAAGGTGCGGAAAGCTCCTTTTATTCCAATTTTATCTAGGACCAGGTTCAGCCACCGTCAGCGCACCATATCAAAGGCTTTTTCAGCATTTAGTGCCACTAGGGCTCCCTTGGTGTCCGGCGGCGGCTGAATCCTTGTGGAGTCAAGTATTGACAGGGTCTTTCTAATGTTGGTGACTGCTGCCCGTCCCCTAACGAATCCAACCTGACTAGGCCCTATCAGTTGCGGGAGGATTTGAGCTAGGCGATTGGCCAAAATTTTGTTAAGCAGCTTCAGATCTTGGTTAATCAGTGATATGGGCCTATATGAACCTGGCAGGTCCTTGTCTTTCCCTGGTTTTGGAAGAAGTCGTATATATGATAGGTTAGCATTCTTAGAGGGAGGAGTACCCTGGAGTAGGGCCTGGAAGTAGGCCATTAAAGGTTGTTCTATATTGTGTTTCATGGCTTTATAAAACTCAGCTAGAAAACCCGTCTGGTCCCGGTGCCTTTCCTCTCTGCAAAGTGCCTATGGTGAGATGAACCTCCTCCTGTGTTATATCCTTATTTAGTAACATAAGGTCTTCTTGAGATATGACTGGTATATCTGTTTCTCTTAAGTAGGCTAGTCCTTTATCTTCCTGAAAGGGTTCTGTATCTGAGTATAATGTGGAATAAAACTGTTTGAACACCTGCATTATGTGTATTGGGTCATTGTGAAGTGTTCCATTAGAATCTCTAATGGCTGGAATGTATATGGTTTGTTTAAGTCCCTTGGCTAAGTTTGCCAATATTCTACCTGATTTGTTGCCAAATCTGAATAGTCTAGATGCTACTCTGATTGATTTCCACTCTGCTAGTGTTTTTTGAGTAGGGTTCGTTTGGTGTTGTGTGTATGCGGCCCTTAGGGAATCACTTAGGCCCTGATTTATAATACCATCACTCCAGAAGTCTGGCATCAAAAAGTCGCAAAATAGGGCTTTTGCAACTTTTTTGCGCAAAAGTTTGCGACTTTTTGCATGTGTACACCACTCACTCCAGTTTTGTAATATGGGTGGAAAAGTGGGTGTGGTTAGCTATGTTAATGAGTTTCACTCCAGATTTATCATTGCGACTTTTTTGAAAAGTCGCAAAATAGTCGCAATCTCACTCCAGGAGGAGGGTGGAGTAGGAAAAGTGGAGTAGCTTCTCTAGACAGAAGTGTTAGGTTTAAGGACAAGCCACATTTATCAAACAACCTGTGACGTTTGATAAATGTGGCACAAAGTACTCCAACATAGATGCAAGCAAAACTGACTTCAAATATTCTCCTAATGATAAATCCCCCCCTTAGTGTTTGTAATTGGGATTGCAGGTGTTTCTTAGTTTTTTTGACATAGGCTATGATTTTCCCCCTTATTACTGCTTTTCCAGCCTCCCAATATAGGGATGGATTATTCTCATGGTCTGCCTTATGATATCCATATTCCATCCACTAGCCCTGCAATTGTTCTATGAAGGTTTCATCTTTAGCTAAGGCTGATGGGAAACGCCATATAAAATCAGTACCCCTTTTCTGAACATCCTCAAGGTCCATTATCAGTGGGGAGTGGTCAGAGATCAACATTGGACTTATTTCGGTATATATGGCCCGACTCACCAACGGGTTGTTTCGCAATTTATAGTCTATACGCGACCAAGATTGTCCTGAGTGTGAATAATGTGTGTATTCTCTACTGTCTGGATGCTGGCTTCTCCATATGTCGATAAGTGACAGATCTTTTATGAAATCATGTAGTATTGTGGTAGTTCTGCCTGAGGAGACCAGTGTGTCTGACGTCTTCCTATCCTCCCTTGCGTTATGAGCAAGATTTAGATCTCCAGCCACAATGACATTACGATTGGGGTCAGCTTGTATAGTTGTATGTAGTTCAGAGAAAAATTGCGCCTGGTTAGCATTTGGACCATATACATTATACAGATTCAATTCTCCTGCTGGGGTATCAATTGATAGATGCAAAAGTGTCCCTTCCAAGTCTGAAGACTTGCTTTTTATTTGATATGCCATATGCCTAGATAGCAATAACACTAACCCCCCCCCCTTCTGCTATCGGATGGAGACCCCAGCACTTCACCCACCCAGTGCTTTTTCATTCTGAAATAGTCATCTTGGTGAAGGTGCGTTTCTTGCAATAACGAAATATCCGCCTTGAGGCGTTTAAGATGATTGAGAACTTTAGTGCGTTTTTGAGGGGACCGCAACCCCTTTATATTCCATGAGACTATCCGCATAATGCATATTGTGATAGGTCATGAGCAGTATAATTGCTTGATAAAAAGTAAATGATCATATGAACAATTTGGGAGGTTCACACTGGGGTCCCAGGCCGGTAGTACCATTGAGACAACACAATATAACATAACCTTAACTTGTAAACATAACAAGGAAATCTAAATAATAACATTATTTCCCTTCCACTATTCAGGAGCTTCAAATAGGTTGACCCCCTTTTTTCCAGCATGCGGAGTCCCGCTTATACTCTATGCTCCCCCCCTCACTATATATGACCCCTCTATACCACAATACTTCTCACCCCTCAGACGTCTTATCAGAAGCAAGCCATCCTCCTGCTAATGTCCACACGTTCAAAAAAAAAAAAGAAAAAAAAAGGGGGGTTAAAGATGGGTATGTGGTCAGTTCTCATTAGCCGAGAATCTCGGTGGAAGCGCTCATTGTGGAAGCGCTGAACTCCATAGTCATCTGTATCGTCATCCTCAGGACGGCGATACAGATGCCTGTACTGCGGGGCAGGGGAGGGAGAGGCGTCTCCCCTGCCCATTCCTCTGATAGGCTGCAGGCACCAGGCCTGCAGCCTATCAGAGGCCGGCTCAGGCAGCGCAATGACGTCATCGCGCTGCCTGAGCCGTACAGCGCGGGACACAGGCCGGAAGAGGCCTGCATCGCATCGCTTCCGGCTCCATGGAGGTAAGTATTAGTGTTTATTTTTTTTATTGTTGCAATCACCGACCGGAGCTCTATTGGGGGCACTGGGGGCATTTTACAGGCACTGGGGGCATTTTTACAGTCACTGGGGGCATTTTTACTGGCACTGCGGGCATTTTACTGGCACTGGGGGCATTTTTACTAGCACTGGGGGCATTTTACTGGCACTGGGGGCATTTTACTGGCACTGGGGGCATTTTTACTGGCACTGGGGGCATCATTTCTTACTGGCGCATGGGGCACTGGGGGCATTTTTTACTGGCACATGGGGTACTGGGGGCATTTTTATTGGCACATGGGGGCACTAGGGGCATTTTTACTGGCACATGGGGCACTGGGGGCATTTTTACTGGCACTGGGGGCATTTCTTACTGGCACATGGGGGCACTGGGGGCATTTTACTGGCACTGGGGCATTTTAACTGGCACTGGGGCCATTTCTTACTGGCACTGGGGACATTTCTTACTGGCACATGGGGGCATTTTACTGGCACATGGGGCACTGGGGGCATTTGTTACTGGCACATGGGGGCACTGGGGGCATTTGTTACTGGCACATGGGGGCACTGGGGGCATTTCTTAATAGCATGGGAGCACTGGGGGCATTTGTACTGGCACTGGGGGCATTTGTTACTAGCACATGGGGGCACTGGGGGCATTTTTACTGGCACTGGGGCATTTTTTACTGGCACATGGGGGCATTTTTACTGGCACATGGGGGCACTGGGGGCATTTGTTACTGGCACATGGGGGCACTGGGGGCATTTCTTAATGCCATGGGAGCACTGGGGGCATTTTTACTGGCACTGGGGCATTTTTACTGGCACTGGGGCCTTTTCTTACTGGCACTGGGGGCATTTGTTACTGGCACATAATTTGGGGGGCATCTATGGGGGTGGGACACTTTTTACTGGCACATGATTTTGGGGGGGAATCAATGGGGGGAACTTCTGGTGCATTATTGGGGCGTTTCTTACTGGCACATTATTGGGGGGTACTATGGGGGCACTTCTTACTGGCACATTGGAAGCATTACTACTTCTGGGGCACAGTGGGGACATTAGTACTTTTGGGGGCACTATTACTAACAAGTGCACTCTGGCAGAGAATTATTAGTTGGGTCTTTAGGAGCACTATTACTGTGGGGGCAACCTGGCACAGTATCAGCATAGCACAGTTATTTCTGGGGGACGTTATGTTTACACTATTACGGGACACTATTTGCTGGACGCAGTTATTTTAGGACATTGTGTGCCAATAATTATTGAAGGGCACTATCTGTGTGGTACTAGCGGCACAGTACTGGGGGTGGTAGGATGATTTGTCCAGAAGACAGGAGTATGATGGAAAAGTAGTAAACTAAGATTTTTTTCTGTCAAACTGCAAAACTGCAACTCCCAAGCTGAACTCTTGCACCAGGGCCCATGAGCCTTTAGCTACGCCCTGGCCTGGATCATGTCGTTTAGGTGACGAAATCCCTGTTCTGGGGTTCGGGTCCAACTGTCCTGGTCTGTGTAACCATGTGGCTAGGTCGGATTCAGCCTCTTGTGGGTCTGTGTAGGATTTCTGTTGTCCCTCAGGATCAGTGACGGGTAGTATGGCTGGGTAAGTTAACTGAAATCATATCTGTTTTTGAAAAAGTTCTGTGCAGAGACGACTGAAGGCTTTTCTTTTCTTTGATACTTCAGCAGAGTAATCTGCAAATAGTAGAGTTGGGGACGCCATCTATAAGTAATGGTTGCCGGAGGCGGCGATAAGCCTTTCCCGGCCTTGAGTGGATCTTTGTTGTCTAGAGCGCGGTGGTTTTTCTGGGCCAATTCGATGGGCTGTTTCCACTTTATAGGGCCCTTCTAAGCCCAGCAAGACTGGTATTTGTACTGCAAAGATATGCGCAAGAGTACTCACTGGTGTGCTTTCAGGTAGACCTACTAACCGGACATTATTTTTGCGTGATCTGTTTTCGAGATTGTCTAAGCGGTCATTCAATCTGGAGGCATCCTGTAGCAATTCACGTGTGCGTACATGAGTTTCTGCTATTTCGTCTTCAGCAGTTGATATTCTCCGCTCTGCTTCATCCATTCTCTCCCCTTGTATTGCGACCGCTTTCTGAAGGGATTGAAAAGCTTTCGATATTGTGGCTGAGAGCGTGGTCTGTATATCTGGAGTTATCTTCTTAGCTACTTCAATTGCGAGTTTTTTGTAGTTTATATGCAGGGAGGACGTAGAGCCTGTATCCGATTCATGCCTCTCGTCGTCCGATATCTCTTCTCTATCTGAGGATATGCGCGTTGGCGCCATCTTTTCCTCCCTCGTGGTGGGCGACATTGTTTTGCGATGTTAGTGTGACTCGTAACGCTGTCTAGCAGCCCAGAACCACTGCACTTTATGTCGGTGTTGTCCCCTTTTCGTTTTTACTGGAGAGGGGGGTTTGATATGATGGCAGGCTTACTGTTATGCCGATGTCTGCGGGAGCTCCTTTCTCCTGCGTCTCTACATGCTGGCGCCGGAACCGGAAGTTGTCAAAGATTTTTTTTTTATCCTGGATCAGGAAAACGCTGATTTCTTGGGTGATCGGCAACACATTTCCACAGGCCAATTACGGAGAATGAAGAGTTGCACGAATCCCAATAATCTTTCTGTGTAAATGAGAAGGTATGTTTTTCTCTCACTAACAAGCATTTCTACAAATAAAGGGGAAGGTTGCCTGCAATGATATTGAATGACAGGGAGTGCTGAGAGAAGGAGGGGGAAGAACCACTGAGTGAATGAAATGATAAGCACATGAGAGCTAATATGACTGAGACTGGTGACTGTTAGTTACTTTCTGTCTCAGAAATGAGGACAGGAGCAGACTTCAGCACAGACAGCTGAGCTCACAGGAGAAAACTTGAAGACAGTTACTGCACATAGGGATTCAGGTTTCAAGGTTTCATTTTTGACTTGGGCTACACTTTTAGATGCATTTTTTATAGTGATATGAGCTACATTATCTAACTATTGAGTTGGAAATCTAGACTTCAACAAATCCAGAATCTTCTCCTCTGAAACCATCTGTATGTGAAAATCAGTTAAAAACCAAACCTCTTAAATAGATATATCTTTTTCTTCAACTTAATCTAAGAGGAACTTACTATTTACAATAATTGCAGTACCCCAGAGTAAGGGGTATCTGCAAATTACTTCTTTCTTATGTAATGTCATATAACATTGTACCCAGCATAACTAGATATAGACGGCACAGCCAGGGTTTACAATCCTGGATCAGTCCTTGTAGGTGCTTAGGTGTGGGCCGGCCCCACCCCTAACCTTAGTCTAGACTGTAGTTTGGAATGGTGAACTCAGCATTGAATATTAGCAGAGACTCACGATCGTTATTTGCATGATCTACAGAAGGCAGACTTCGACACAGACAGCTGAACTCAGCATTGAATATTAGATTTTAATTAACAGTGATTTGTGATTTTGTTCTTTAAAGGGATTGCCTCATGAAGAGCTATTAGGGCATATAGACATGCTGAAAGCCCTGGGGGAGCAAAGTGGAGGATGAGCGTTCTAGTGGCTCTGGCTATAAAAGTCAATCACAGTGGCAATCCTTACACCAATTCTCTCTAGGGCCGGGCAGTGTTAGAAGGGCTAATCCTTTTTTCCCTTGTGGTGCACCCTGATGTTAGGAATAATGCCTGATGCTAATTGGGGTGCCTTTGATGTTACATGTTTTGTGCGGGTGTGAGGCAGGAGGTGTAGGGTGCAATGGCCAGCATATGGTGCTGGAGTCAGTCACCAGACCAGATGTAGAAAATAAAATTCTCTCTTAACTAAAGTGCAGAATGGGAGTTGTAGTACATTCAACGGGGTCAAAACACAGTTTCAAATAGTTCACAGTGCAAGGTTTCCGATAGCAATGTATGGATTTGAGCAAGGATTGGATTTATATTACTCCTTCCCTCTGTCTCTCCAAAGTCTCTTTCACAGAATCTATGGCTGGCAATATTACTCCTCCAATGGTGGCTGTAAGTTTCAACTGAAGGATACAGGGTTTAATATACAGTTGGCCACACTGTGTCCAGGTGTGAAAAGTGTTTTAGCAATGTCCCTTTCACTGCAGTAAAGTCTATCAGCTTTGATCAGCAAATGCTCCAGCAAACCTCTGTGGGAGCTGGTGCAGAGCATAGGAGTGGTAGTGGCCTTGATGGGATATTGTAGTGTCATGGTGTGTCATGGTGTGCTCCCTCAGGCAGATGCTTCCTGGGATGCAGTACAATGAAAGGGTCGGCAAAGAAACCTTGCAGAGATTGCAGAACAAATAACATTTTCCTTTACTTAATGTGAAAGGTAGATTGAGGTACATTCAGCAGTACACTCAGATGTCCCAGCATGAGCTAAGTGGATCGTTAATGCAGTGGCCCTCAATATAATCTGTCTCTCTTGCTACAGTCTCTAATTCTTGAATCACTGGTTAGAAACTGTTACAAAGACCACAATTCATACGACAGCAAGTACTTCTAACAGTACGATTGGGCAAATCGTACCTGTAGTGTGCAGGATGTCTTTACTCATTTTCCCTCCATTACAGCAGGGCTTGGAATGCTTGGATACATCAGAGGTCTTGGCTTATTATTCCATTGCAGCAACAGAATCTGAGTATTCTGTAGCTTTACAAGTTTGCAGTCTCTCTCGAGTAACGTTCCTCACAGGAGATCTGGAAGTCTGTTGGAGTAGGAGCTCTGCAATGTGCTTCCTTGCTCCAATCTGTCTAGCCTCATACTACTGGAATCTTCAGAAACTAGGAGGTGGAGCCCACCCACTTCCTCAGCGGGGCGAAGGTGGAAGTCCTGGCCACATGCAGCTCATGTTGGAACTCATACATTATATGGCATACAGTGCAAAACATCAAATTAACAAACATTACCAACAATTTGCAGATACCCCCTGTTGCACTGGGTCCTGCAATACCTTATTGGGTCACACAATGCTCGGTCACACAATGCAGATTCTGGTCACGCAATACAGATTCTTGGTTTTTTCCTTTATCTCTTTCTTTAGTACTGTAGAAATGGTGAGGTCTTACTCTCAAGTAGATAATCCTCAGAGAAGGTAATTCTCTGGATCTTTAGCCTAGTACTGTGAGAAGTGGAGAACATGGGGCTTCGTCACATTTCCTCTCCTTGCACATTACTCACTAGACTGAGCTAGGGGCAGGCCTAAGCCCACACCTAACTTCCTGCAGGGGCTGAAGGAGAATAATTAACCCTGTCTCATCCATACAGATATGCTGTTGTATTACAAGGCATTAAATGGTAATCCCATGACTAATAAACATGACAACCTCTTTCTAAAAAAAAAAAGCTAGAACCAGCCCTGTTCCTCACATGGATCCAGAGATTTGCTCTGTTGAATTTATATCAAGCTGGCAGCTTAAGAGAAGTGCCATTTCTGCTCCAGCTCGCTGCCTATCACAGCTCAGGAGGAAGTCGAAGTTGAAACTGAACATGTGCGGCCATCTCAGTGAGCAGGTCAAAGAAATAACAAAAAGAACAAACAGCAGGTGGCGCTATACAACTTCTCTCCCCACTGAATACACATACACTTTTATCCAAACAGAAACATATGTAATGGGGATTCAGAAGAGAGTCAGGAGTTAGCTGTCAACAGCTATTGAATGTTTATGGTCAGCTTTAGAAAACAGGTTGTCTTGTGAACCTCAAATTTACAAATTCAAGATATGAGGTAATATAATCTGTATAAAACACATAAAAAAGATACTTAAAGTAAATGCTTCTTAGATAAGAAGCAAATGGAACAGGTTTACCATTGACAGCTAGCACCGCTCATATATAGGGATTTACTTTTTCCAACTGAGGAAACTAGAGCAAAGTCTCAAAGTGTCTTAAGATAAATCTGTTTTATAGCAACTCTTACTTTGCATGCCAAGATGACTTGACCCTTAGGCAATATCACTTCTTGAGGAATCCCTGTCTTATCTTTATTACCTCATCCTGTAAAATAAGATACTGTAACATACTGAATGGGAGTCCCCAGTGGAACAGATATAAACCTGAGAATTGGTTCTGTAAAATTTAGAAGAAGCAGGCTTTGATGAAACAACCAATTCAATGTATAATAAAATACATAGAGGGGGAGATTTATCAAACTGGTGTAAAGTAGAACTGGCTTAGTTGCAGATAGCAACCATTTATTTCACCTTCACTTTTCACAGCTTCTTTGGAAAATGAAAGGTAGAATTTAATTGGTTGCTATGGGCAACTGAGCCAGTTCTACTTTACCCCAGTTGGATACATCTCCCCCAAAGTGATGCGTACAAGAAGTCTGTCAGTATGCTACTGACATGTGGATTTTACTATGACCTTCTGGTGAGGAGCTATGATCCATAATGGGTTTGTGGATTTTTGGCTACCAGGGCCAAAGGGAGGGGGAGTAGAATTCTCTCAGGGAAGGGAGGGGCATGACCGACTAAGGGTTAACTGCCCATGCAAAGCAGTGGCCATCATCTTTCTCTGAAGTGAGGTCACGTCATGTGTAATGTTTCGAGGTACCTGTAAAACTTGCTGTCCTCACTGCCTCCCATGTGACTACAGCATCCAAGATTACAGCATATACTCGGTAAATGGCTTTCACATTATCTGTTAATGTTGACTTTACCATCACCTGTATCAGACCATTGTATATACAGTGGGGAAAAAAGTATTTAGTCAGCCACCAATTTTGCAAGTTCTCCCACTTAAAAAGATGAGAGGCCTGTAATTGACATCATAGGTAGACCTTAACTATAAGAGACAAAATGAGAAAACAAATCCAGAAAATCACATTGATTAATTTTTAAAGAATTTATTTGCAAATTATGGTGGAAAATAAGTATTTGGTCACCTACAAACAAGCAAGATTTCTGGCTCTCACAGACCTGTAACTTCTTCTTTAAGAGGCTCCTCTGTCCTCCACTCATTACCTGTAGTAATGGCACCTGTTTGAACTTGTTACCAGTATAAAGGACACCTGTCCACAACCTCAAACAGTCACACTCCAAACTCCACTATGGTGAAGACCAAAGAGCTGTCGAAGGACACCAGAAACCAGGCTGGGAAGACTGAATCTGCAATAGGCAAACAGCTTGGTGTGAAGAAATCAACTGTGGGAACAATAATTAGAAAATGGAAGACATACAAGACCACTGATAATCTCCCTCGATCAGGGGCTCCACGCAAGATCTCACCCCATGGGGTCAAAATGATCACAAGAACTGTGAGCAAAAATCCCAGAACCACACGGGGGACCTAGTGAATGACCTGCAGAAAGTTGGGACCAACGTAACAAAGGCTACTGTCAGTAACACACTACGCCACCAGGGACTCAGATCCTGCAGTGCCAGACGTGTCCCCCTGCTTAAGCCAGTACATATCCGGGTCCGTCTGAAGTTTGCTAGAGAGCATTTGGATGTTCCAGAAGAGTATTGGGAGAATGTTATATAGTCAGATGAAACCAAAGTAGAATTGTTTGGTAAAAACACAACTCGTCGTGTTTGGAAGAGAGTGAATGCTGAGTTGCATCCAAAGAACACCATACCTACTGTGAAGCATGGGGGTGGCAACATAATGCTTTGGGGCTGTTTCTCTGCAAAGGGACCAGGACGACTGATCCGTGTACATGAAAGAATGAATGGGGCCATGTATCATGAGATTTTGAGTGCAAACCTCCTTCCATCAAGGGCATTGAAGATGAAACATGGCTGGGTCTTTCAGTATGGGAGTGGCTTCCTAAGAAGCATTTCAAGGTCCTGGAGTGGCCAAGCCAGTCTCCAGATCTCAACCCCATAGAAAACCTTTGGAGGGAGTTGAAAGTCCATGTTGCCCAGCGACAGCCCCAAAACATCACTGCTCTAGAGGAGATCTGCATGGAGGAATGGGCCAACATACCAGCAACAGTGTGTGCCAACCTTGTGAAGACTTACAGAAAACTTTTGACCTCTGTCTTTGGCAGCAAAGGATATATAACAAAGTAATGAGATGAACTTCTGTTATTGACCAAATACTTATTTTCCACCATAATTTGCAAATAAATTCTTTAAAAATCAGACAGTGTGATTTTATGTATTTGTTTTCTCATTTTGTCTCTCATAGTTCAGCTCTACCTATGATGTCAATTACAGGCCTCTCTCATCTTTTTAAGTGGGAGAACTTGCACAATTGGTGGCTGACTAAATACTTTTTTTTCTGTGTGTATATAGTGTTGTGTCTAGTGCACGCTTAAAGCAATTGAATATATACAGTGGAGGAAATAAGTATTTGATCCCCCACTGACTTTAAAGGTTTTAATACTAAAAAATAAATGAAATGTCTCATAATTTTATGCCAGCTTTATTTTAACAGTGCCACATAGAATATAAAAAAAAAAATGGAGAAAATTACATGAAATGAGAAATAAAAAATAATTTGCATTTCTTTGAGGGAAATAAGTATTTGATCCCCTAGTAAAACCATGACTAATGTTGGCTCCCACAGACCACTGACACACCCTAATCACAGTGAAGTCGTTACCTGGATGAGAGACACCTGTCCCAAATTGTCACCTGTATAAAAGGCCACCTGCCAACAGTCTCAGTGACACTCCAACATCTCCACCATGGGCAAGACTAAAGAGCTGTCTAAAGATGTCAGGTACAAAATTGTTGACCTACACAAGGCTGGAATGGGCTACAAAGCCATAAGTAAGAAGCTGGATGAGAAGGTGACAACTGTTGGTGCAATTATTCGGAAGTGGAAGAAGTACAACATTACTGTCAATCGACCCAGGCCTGGAGCTCCATGCAAGATATCACCTCGTGGAGTCTCATTGATCATGAGAAAGGCTAAAAATCAGCCAAGAAATACACAGGAGGAGCTAAGTAATGATCTCAAGGCAGCTGGGACCACAGTCTCCAAAAAAACCATTGGTAATACACTGAGACGTAATGGTTTAAAATCCTGCAGTGCACGCAAGGTTCCTCTGCTCAAGAAGGCTCACATCCAGGCCCACCTCAAGTTTGCCAATGAACATATTAATGACTCCGAGAGAGAATGGGAGAAGGTGCTGTGGTCAGATGAGACCAAAATTGAGCTCTTTGGCCTCAATTCAACTCGACGTGTTTGGAGGAAGAAAAATACAGAATATGACCCTAAGAATACCATCCCCACCGTCAAGCATGGTGGAGGAAGTATTATGTTTTGGGGGTGTTTTTCTTCTAAGGACACAGGCCAACTTCACCACATTGACGGGAAGATGAACGGGGCCATGTATCGCAAAATCCTGGGTGACAACCTCCTTGCCTCCGCCAGGGCACTGAAAATGGGTCGTGGATGGGTCTTTCAGCATGACAACGACCCAAAACATACAGCCAAGGAAACAAAGGAGTGGCTCCATAAGAAGCATATCAAGGTCATGGAATGGCCTAGCCAGTCTCCTGAACTCAATCCCATCGAAAATCTATGGAGAGAGCTGAAGCTTCGCGTTTCCAAATGCATGCCTAAAAACCTTAAGGATATGAAGATGATTTGCAGAGAGGAGTGGGCCAAAATTACTCCTGAAGTGTGTGCAAACCTTATAAAAAACTATAAGAAATGTCTGACTGCTGTGCTTGCCAACAAGGGTTTTGCCACCAAGTATTAAATGATGTTTTCCTAGGGGATCAAATACTTATTTCCCTCAAAGAAATGAAAATTATTTTTTATTTCTCATTTCATGTAATTTTCTCCGTTTTTCTTTTGATATTCTATGTGGCACTGTTAAAATAAAGCTGGCATAAAATTATGAGACATTTCATTTATTTTTTAGTATTAAAACTTTAAAAGTCAGTGGGGGATCAAATACTTATTTCCTCCACTGTAATTTAATATTGCTCTGTTCTTTATCTTGATACACGAATCCCAAACGTCCATTTCTCGGTATAACGTTACATGCTATCTGGGCTGGTTTCTGGGCCAATATAATCACATTAATGGAACGGGCTTATATCTGACGAGGAACTGGTGGCAGTCTACCTGGCTGGCAGGACTCTGTTTCACTGGGGCAGTGAAAGGGCTCTTTTGGCCTGTCAGGGTTGTGAGTGTTGCGTCACGCCAGAGGTAGCGTGGACCACTCTCTCTCACTCCCCATGCCTCCCTGTGCCCGTGTGGACAGGAGGTGTCTATGTAAACTGTGCCAAGCTGATCTTATGTACTCACAGGGAGGGCGTAACATCTAGTCATGGTAACCAGTGACAAAACCGTACCGCATGATCCTGACATAGTGTGACGTCTGGCCGGGCTGCGAGGTGTGGTTCATCACATGAGCCTTCCCTCCAAATGGCTAGTAATTCATTCATAACGTGTAGCAGGAATAAAGTAATGGCACATCATATAGTCATAGGAATAGATGTTCTAAAATAGTTTTTACATGGGAATGTAATTAGTTACTATAATAGACATGTCAGGAGAGATAAAAGGTCCTCTTTAAAGTAGTATTCTATATGATATCCTCTTTCCAGAGATGTTCCCAGATATAGTAGTTGGCGTATCAGGTATGTTTCATTCACTTGAATAGGAACTGAACTGCAGTAACCTGGCAAGGCCACTACACAGTGGACACAGCTTTCAGCTTTTTTTCTGGCACCACTGGCTGCTGAGAACAATTGAACAATCAGATCCAAACTGATCTGATATTGATGACCTCTCTTGAGGATAGTTTATTAATATCTAGAAACTGGACAACTCCTTTAATTGGAGGAATGTTTAAAAAATCATGCTCCACCTTACCTGACTTGTGAAACAGATGCTTCATAAATTTGGTGCTTATTACAGTTACCATTGAACTTAATTAAAGCTGTCAAAACTTATTTCCATTGAGCCTCCCCTACAGAAAAATGCAATGGTTTCATGTCAAGTAACAAGAAAAGGAGTTCACAGCATGAATTCCTCAGCCCGAGCCCTACAACAGTTGTGTGGTCTGCATCCACCATAAGTACAGCTCTGCCTATATACACTGTATAAGGGATAACTAACTGATCTGTGGGGAATCCCTGTTCTCACAATCAGTTATCCCCTCTCCAGTGGATAGGGGGATAACATGTAGTTACTGGAATACCCCTTTAAACTCACATCAGACAGCTATGCTCCGGTGCTTTAAATGTTGTGTGCCATGCTATATATACAGTACTGGTTTAATTTAATAGAAAAGTAAAGTGTCTATGAAAAGTTTGCACCGCATTGAGCAATAACCTTGAATTACAACATACTTAGATTTTTTTTTTCCATTGATTAACAGAGAAATTAATCTCTATGATGAAAATTAGAATGTAGTCATGCAAATCATAAATGCAATAACCAATTGGATTTAAGGTGTAGTCCAGCCATTTAAGGTTTTAGAAAAAAATCTCTGCGTGTAATATAATAAACCATTTCATACACACCTTATCAATTCCCTGCTGCTCCCAGTCTCTCGCTGGTCTTTGCTTCCTCGTCCCTCTTCATACGCTGGAAATGACCACTTAGCCAATCAGTGGCCAAGGCGAGTTATTGCTTTAACCATTAAAGAATGGTCTGTTTTAAACCTTTAGGATGAAGTGTTTTTTTTTTTTTAGTTTTTTAATGGTTAATTATTGGTCATAACTTGGTCATAAAATTTCCTCCAATACATCTGTATGAGGGCTTGTTTATGCAGGCAGAGTTGTATTTTTAATTAACACAATTTTGGGGTACATATTCATTTTTCTTAGCTTTTAATTAAACTTTAACATTTTTTTGTCCTACCACTACACTGAGAGTCAGTCTATTAGGCCATGCTCTTAGCATGGACTAATAGAAACATACCTAGAAACATAGAAACTGTTATGGTAACCCACTGGCACCCAGTTATATTGTCACAGAGGGGCCAATGGGTTTCCATCAGTCAGCCTTCTTTGATTAACATGGTTACTATTGAAAAAAAAACATTTTAGGGATCAGCAAGCTTTAATCCTGGTCATTACAGGGGAAGCTTGACTGTCAATCATAGCCAGGTTCCTGTCTTGATCACAACTTCTGTGTCCACATGGTCAACAGGACATAATGTTACATTTCATGGTGGCAGAAAAAACACTATTAAGATATAATATTTAAGTACGAGATATTAAATGAATAGATATAAAAAGATAAAAAATGACACACTGAAAACTAGTTCACCAGTTTACAAAATGTAGCTCTCAATGAAGGTTAATAATTTGCTGCTAATGCAATCCACGAAAAGTCCTATAAATAGGAGGCTATGACGTGAGATAATTCCATGTGGCAATACATAGTTACAGCTCACTCAGGGTCAGATTCATAAAATGTGAACACTTGAGATACCTAGTCCAACTAATGGGTAATACAGGATGTGCTTTATGACCTATAACACTGCTGACTAGGTTTTAGAGATAACTCCAACTAATGGTTAAGCTAAATCTAGAAAATACTGGTAATGATAGAGAAAGTCAGGGAAATAGCTGGACAGTTTTCTCCTATTCATTTTTATTTTTAGTGCATGCAAGATTGAAAACAATATATATACTGTATTTTTTGCCCTATAAGACAAGCCTGTTCATAAGACAAACCCTGGTTTTAGAGGAGAAAAATAAGAAAAAAAATGTTTTCATCAGACCGTCAAATCTGACCCCCAATGTTAATCAGACCTCAGATTAGACAAAAAATGCCCCTACTTTTTTGTAGAATGGTGAATGCAATGCAATCCCCGCAAAAAGACATACATGTTGTGAAATCCCTATCTTGCACAAAAATGTGTTTTTTGCCTCCAGAAAACTATTGTTGGGGAATAATACATGTGCCCCATAGTGTTTTAGAAATATACAGTATGTTCAGAGGGTACTTCTCTGCCTTTTGATTTCTGTCATAGTGTGTTAGGTCTAATTTGATTACTTTGATTTTACTCCATCCAGCATGTTTATGCAGTGAGAGGGCTGAAAAGGTTTCCTCCCTGTTAAGCCATGTTCACATGACTAAAATACATGTTAGAAATATTTTGCCTAAGTTTTCAAGCCAATTTTGGAATATGTTCTGCTCTGAACATGCTCTTATTGACTACCATCAAGAGCTGGGAAAAGGAGTGGAACATTCTGTCTGGTTGACAAAGAATATTTAGTGGTTTTCCAAGATTTTTATACTGACGACCTGTCTTCAGGATAGGTCATCAGTATCTGATCAGTGGGGGTCCAACACCTGGAACCCCGTCGATCAGCTGTGAGTGCCGCTGCCTTCTCTCTGCTTTTCCTAGGCCAGTGACACATTCATGTGTCACGTGGCCAGGAGCAGCTCAGTCAAGTGAATGGGGCTGAGCGCAATACCAAGCACAGCCGCTATACAGTGTACAGTGCTGATCGGCAGGGGTCCTGGGTGTTGGACTCCCAACGATTATATACTGATGACCTATACAGAGGATAGGTCATCAGTTAAAAAATCTTGGGAAACCCTTTTAATGGTAACTAGTGTTGAGCGAATCAACAAATTGACTTCTATCCGAATTTCGATCTACTGTAAGGTTACAAATCTATTTTTCCTGTAATTGCGGTAAAAAAAAAAAAAAAGAAAATACGTCTCTATGAGCAAATGGATAAAGTGAGTATTTTTTTAACCGGATTAACCCCAGAAGGCCTCAATTGTGGCATCAGATGCCACGATCAGTGATGAACGTGGCATCTGAGGGTTTCAGTGATGGGGAGGAGGCAGTGCGATATCCATTCCCCATCATTGTGCCCGCTACAAAGGAATGTGCTTTGTAACTAAGTAATTTGTCACAAATTGAATTTCTTTGTGAAATTCGGTGAAGCAGCCGAATCAAGTTTTTCATAACTTCACTCATTACTAATGGTGACGACTGGAAGATGATGGTACACTAATAGGTTTTTCTATGTTTCAAGAGAACAGTGACTTTCAATGTAAAAACTGAGCCATAAAGACAAAATCTAATTTTTCATTAAATCCTGCAAAACTGAAATATATTACAGCTGGTTCTATAGCGGTTAAAACAACTTAAAAAAAAAAAAAGAAGAAGCAAGGAATGAAATCCCAAGATTCAATAAAATAAATTATTAAAAGGCAAAGTACAACTAGAGCTTATCCATCACAAAATACTTCCAGTGATCAGGAAACAAAGCTCAGTCTGCTGCGACCAAATGACGTGAATCCTTAATTTATGTTTGCTGTTAGGCAAACATTACTGGATTTTATTTTAAACTGGGATTTGTTTCTGGGGAATGTGACTGACTACAAAGCTCACAAACTACAGATGTAGAGGCTTATACAGGTTACGTAGATGTGGAGGCTTTATAACAAATTTGCCATTTACTAATTTCACATTCTTTACATTGTCATCTGTCTTGATTAACTTTCTTTAGCTTTTTTTTAAATATCCAACTTGCCAGTCAGTACAAAAGAACACAAAACACAATCTAACACAGAGAAAATCACAGCCATATTTGCTGTCAAAATTGGACTCCAGTACGTCAAGGACACGCACTAGAAGAAGACACAGTTTCCTTACCTTAATAGTTTATTCAGCTTAAAGTGGTTGGCCACTTTCTGGCTTCTTGTAACCAATATGTATGTGAGATAACTATGCGGCAATTGCTAATATAGCCGTTGTTGAAATTCTGTGCCATATTGCTCTATTTCATAAGCCATTTCCTGTTGTTACAGGGGTTGTCCCCTGAAAAAAAATCTACAGTTTTCCCTACATGAGAATACTTTTGTAATTGTATGTCATTAAAAATTTAGCTTAGCCACTGAGTTATTCAATAAAATGTATCTGTATAGCGCCACCTGCTGTTTTTTTTCTTATTTCTTTGTATTCATGTCTCCTGCATTGTAGCACATTGCACCTGCCCTAAACTCTTAACAGTACAAATGTGGATGGCAGGTGCAGTGTATTTAAACAGAGAAGACATCACATGAAGGTAATTTGCCTGGTCACATGAACCTCAGCAGCCATTTTATGGATAAGACTTCTGTGTAGACAAAATATTTTGCAAACAAGGAGGATACATTATGAAATATATAAAATGGTCATATTTTCAACAAAGACTATATTAGTAAGTGGTATATAATTATCTCACAAACACATTGGTCAACAGTAGCCAGAAAGTGTCCAACCCCTTTAATGTTACTCATCAGCTCAGGGATTTCTTCAAGTTTCACAACGCTGAATAGCAGACTGAGTGTACAGCATAATTCCCTTTTTAAGATGGCCTATTTATGAGCAAGTATGAAATCTGTTACATTTCTAGAAGTTTAAAGGGTTTATCCTATCTGGGACTGTAAGGAATGAGGAATCATGATCCATGTTAGCCATGATTTAATCATAGGAATCATGATCCATGTTAGGCATGTTTTAATCACAGCCATCTGCAGGGGTCCTGCCTTCAAAGCAGGTCACTTGTATGCAATTCACACCTTTCCCAGCTGCTACGGAGTCAAAGCCCTCTTCATAGGAAGAGCCCTCAGCAGGGAGCTATCAGCTTATTAGCCATGATACCCACTTTCGAGACATATTGGAGCCAGGAATTAATAAAGAATTATGGACTGGCCGTTCATCACAAGCATAAGCCAATCATATATTCGCGAGACGGGGACAAACAGGGACAAGTACATGTCCATAAGTTAGCGATCACATGACAGGAAGCGGAGATACGGGGATCTCCAAGCAGGAACCTGATAAGTGTGTTGTGTTTGGTCTCCACCTGTAGCCAGATCCCAGGCAGATTGGTTGGTTCCAAAACCCTTCCCCTGTGACCTCCCGGTCTGGAGCTATGGGCCATAATGGTTTTGTGGAGCTTTTGCTACCAGAACTGGGACAGGGGGGCTGACGCCTCCCCGGGGAGGAGGGGAGTGGCCGGCTGAAGGATAAAAGGCCACACAGAACAGAGGCAAGGGTCTTTTCTCTGAAGGGGGGTCACCCTGAGCATGGTGTTTGGAGGGACCTTGGACAAGCTGCTGACATCACTGCCCCCATGTGGTTACAGCCAGGCATTACCTCAAACCAGAACTCATCTTAACGGACTATCCATCTCTCTAGTAACTGACTATTGTTTTGTTCAATTCTGTTGTACCATACCATATCTGACCACTGTATCCATTTTCTGTGTATATAGTATATCTAGTGAGCCCTTAAGGTGATTAAATCTATAATTGAATCTTGTGCTGTTCCTGTATCTCAATCACGAATCCCTACGTCCGTGTTCTCGGTAATATTGTTAAATGCTACCTCGGGTTGGCTGCTCACCCGATATAATCCGTTAACGGACCGGAATTATATCAAACGAGAGCTGATGGCAGTACTACTGGGCTGATAGACTCGGTTTCGCTGGTGATAGCAAAAAGGATCTCTCAGCCGGTCAGGATTGCGAATGAGCATAGCGCCACGCAGGGATCGCTTGGGCTACCCTCTCTCCCTTTCTGCGCCTTCCTGTGCCCGCGTGGACAGGAGGCGTCTGTGAAAAACCGTGCCATACGTAACCTTACACACCCCAAGGGGGCGTGGAACGTCACGTGTTTGTAGTCAAAGACGGAACCATACTGCGTGATCCCCACGTAAGCACGCGCAGGGTGGGGCTGTGGGGTGCTGTTCATTCCAGGGACATTTAAGACATATGTAGTACCCTGCAGCAAGGGTACTTTAGTCTATGGACGTTTATGGACATTTGCCTCTAAAGCTAATACGTAAAGCCATCAACTTCTTTAGTAGGATTAATTTGCACTATGATTTATGCCATTGTTATGCCACTTATACTGCTTTCTATAGTTGAACTGCATTTTATATGTTTATTGTAATATATCCTGTAAATATGCAGGGTTAATACACAGCCAGCTAATACTGAGAGACTTTGGGACTTTCTATCTATGCACTGAGAAAGTAGAAATCTTCCACAGTTACTATAAGGGACTACACAAAGTTCTGGAGGGAAAAACAGACACACAGATCTTTTGACTGTATGGTCTAGCTCTGTGGTTTATTTTTATAGACTTGTTTATGTCAGTTGTTCCTATAGACTTGTATTGAAAATCTATACAAATTTATGACAGACTGAATTTGCAACAGTGTTTCTGTTTAGGCTGTGATTCACCTCTCCCACTAGAAGGTTCTAGTTCAGCTAGACACCGTATATAAGGAGAGCAGTCAGAGCCTCTAGTTTTCTGCAGATAGGGACCAGTGTTTAGTAGAAAAGGCCCTTAGACAGGGACACTCTGCCACAGAACCTGGGCCACCAGTCCTTTGACCAGGGTAGCAGCCTTCTGAGAGAGTGTCTTCTAACTCAGTCCTGACCTCAGCACAGAACCTTCTTCTGCAAGGGAGGAGACCAGAGAAGCCAGTTCTGTGTCCTGCCTATATTTTTTGCACTTGAATTCCTCCAGTAAAGAAGCACACTGCAAACTAACTCACTTTGGACTTATTTACCATTGGGGTGCACCATGTCTTACCC
This sequence comes from Rhinella marina, assembly GCA_900303285.1. Lineage (NCBI taxonomy): Eukaryota > Metazoa > Chordata > Amphibia > Anura > Bufonidae > Rhinella > Rhinella marina. The sequence continues at coordinate 40,692 of ONZH01008246.1, forward strand.
TCCCCTCTGGAGAGCAGCAACACTTAGTGACACCTTGATGGTATTTGGGGGAACCAGCATACCGTTGGAGTCACCCCAAACCTGGCCACTGCATATATTAATAGGATATTCAGTAAATGTCCGATAGGAGCGGGTTCCAGAGGTGACACATGCAGCTATCAGATGCATTTCAGTGCACAGATCCACCAGTAATTCCATCAATAACCATCACACAGTGTGTAAGTGGAGAAACTTTAGACACTAATGTCAATTTGTTATAGAGAGGACATTGTAGAATGACCTCAATGAGTGTGTCTTAGAACACTCTGTTGTGTAACAGTAGAAGCTTACATGCGGCTTATTTATTCCATACATGTGAATGAGGTTGCTTCTGCAGCAGGTGCATAGATTTCTCTAGACCCATTAAGGCTTGTAAGGCCAAGATTGTTTCTGAAATCAGCCCACTATAAGGAAAAAGTGAACATGAGCAGTGAACTTGGGTGGAAATACCGAGTCTGTGGTCCTATTTTCTGGTATTTGCAATGGAGCTACCTGAAAGACCAATACAACCTTACATTCTGTTTTACTAGACAAAGTACACCTCAAGGCAAGAACCATGCTTTCACTCTATAAATCACAACCATTACCTACAAATGTGTCTACTGGTAAAAACTATATATGGCAGCATAACTGAAGTGTTCCATTATTCAGTAGCACCACATTATAATAGCTGGTTGCCACATGCTGGGTACTAACTAAAAGTCAGGGCATTGCCATGGAAGTTTTATTTTTTCAATTTTCAATTAAAGTTTTTATGATAGTTTCTTGAGCTATAGAATAATGGCTCATAGATATGACAACGCTGTGTGTATGAACCCAGTACGGCACATGGAGTCACTAAGATCCTGTATTATGGACCCATAGGTACTTTGTGTGCCACCATATGATGGCTTCATGAGTTTTTTCTCCTAGAAGCAATGCTTACATCGAACAGTATAATTGCGATAAGGTATACAACAGAGCATGCTTCAATTTTTTTCTTGTGCATTTTTTTTTCTTTTACACATTTTTTCCCTTTATTAACCCTTGCATTTTCATTTTTCACTCCCCACCTTCCCAGGGTCATAACTTTTTTATTTTTCCTTTCACATAGCCTTATGAGGGCTTATTTTTTGCGGGACAAGTTGTACTTTCCAATAGCACCATTTGCAGTTGCATACAATGTAGTGGAAAGTGGGAAAAAATTCCAAATGGGGTAGAATTGGAAAAAAACACAATTCTGCCATAGATATTATTTTTCATGGCATTCACTATGCAGTAAAATTGACCAATTACCTTCATTCTCCAGGTCTGTACAATTACAACTTTTTTTTTTTAATGAAAAAAATAGCCTTATGACTGATTCAATACATCCGCTCTGGGTCTCTGATGTTTGAAACCGCAAAAACCCGGCAGCTATGGCGCCTGTGGTATGCGCAAGTGGGTGCCATGCTTAAATATGCTACTTCAAAGGCTTTTTCTTCCCCAGATCAAACAATTAAGGGTTTGTTCTATCCTTTTAAATATCATGTCATTAATCCAAATAGGGAAAGTATTTAAATAGAAAAGAATCTGTGGCAGAATAATCATTTTTATCATTGCGATCATCGAAAGCAGTAGATTTGACCAAACACTGTCTTTTTTTTAAATAGTCATACGCAAAGTTATAATATTATTCCTAACATAGTCATCTATTTTGATTGGTATCTTAATCCCTAGACATTCTAATGTATTGGTCTCACCCTTCTGGGCAAGTCTTACTCCATGTTTTTATCTAGTGGCAGTAAGAAGTGGGGAGAGGAGGCAGTTCTGGCATGTACCCCAGCTTAAATCAAACATATCTGTCAAGTTCCATTTTTAATATTACTCTCGCTTTTCTTGCGCATTCTTGCTAATTCATGTCTCCATGTCACACAAAAGTACAAATAGTTCTATATAATTTTAGAAATTAAATAAATGAGTCATCTATGCACATTGGTAACTTCCTTTACCTGCAGGTTGTCCACTGCATTCATTTCTATATGAAATAAATAGGAGGATACATACTGTAGTCCTATACTTTGACTACTTGTTGAAAGAGAAATACTGATATAGCTAAAAAAATAACTTGCACATCTCACCCAAATAGGGGATTACAAACCGTGTATGTGTGTGTAGAGAGAATTTGCTAGTTAGTAAAGTCTTGTGATCACAGCAGCACCAGCACTGATTCAAGCAGGCAGCTGCTCTTCCTCTCCTTGCAGTGAACATCCTCTCTGTTCCTTTAGGCTGAAACAAAGTTAATATACTGGAAGCCTTTAACAATTGCTGTTAGTTACTCTTAAATAATGAGTTCCTAGAGCTTTACTTATGGAAAACAGCATTTATGTAAATTATATTTACTTAATATGGATGAGTATTTTAATATTTCTGCTGTCTTATATCTGTATACAAAAACAAAATATAAAAAGATGTGTAGAAACCAGCACAGGATGGAAAGTCCACTAAAAATTATGTAATATATCAGATTGAAAAGGGTTACAAAGTCATTTATCTTTTAATCTGAAGAGGGATCATTACTGCCAAAAGAAAAAATAAAAAAAGACCTAGAACAGTGGTTTGTGACCAACCTGATAATTTTACTCCAAGAACACAACAACCTATCAAGGAAGTCACAAAATAATGCAGAAGAACATTCAAAGAATTTAAAGCATTGCTATCCCCAGCCAAGGTCAGGGTTCGTGAAAGAAACTGGGAAAAAGTTGTTTATAGGATGAGAAAAGCAAGACAGAAACCAATGCTTAGCCAAAGCCAATTTGTATATTTTTTCCCATGGAGCATCGCCTGAAACATAAGTTTCCATGAACGGCTGTGTCTCTTTAATAATAACCAATCCCCTCCCCAAGCTAAATGTAAGGCCTCATGCACACGACTGTATTTTGGGTCCGCGGCTGCGGATCACACATGTATGGGGCCAAAAATAATGCGGACAGCACACGGATGTCATCTGTGTGCTGTTCATATACATGTGGCTGTCTTGCAAATTATAGTTTTATTAGGTAAATGAGGCATGAACACAAATGGTATCCGTATTTTGTGCATCCACGTTTTACGGATTGCAAAATATATACTGTTGTGAGCATGTATCCAAGGTACCTTACCCTGCTCTGTACTGCTAAGGAGCAAGAACTGTAAAATAGTGCTGTGTACAGATGGGAGACTCTGGTTTGGCTAGTATGAGTTAATTTGTCTCCTTACACCCACTATGTCTCTTCAATAATTACATCTATACCAAATTTATATAGTTTTTGTTAGGTTTTAAAAGCGTTGCCCCAGTGTATAACACTGGCCAGTATCTGATCAGTGTTGGTCTTCCTAGGGCAGTGATGTCACATTCATCAGTCACATAGAATAGGCATAGCTCAGTCCCATTCAAGTGCATAGGGTTGAGCTGCAATACCAAGAACAGCCACTATCCGATGGAAAGCACTGTGCTTGGCAAGCTGTGAGGAGGCCGTGGTGCACACTGGAGTGCCGCAGCCTCTTCAAACAGCAGATCGGCGGTGGGTGCTGGGTGAAGGACCCCCACAATCACATACTGATAACCTATACTGAGAACAAGTTAGCAGTATTAACCCCTTCACACATTATCACATACATGTACGTCATTACACGTAAGGGGTTATACAGAGCAGGTATAATACGGTTGGCACCCGGCCCGAATAACCGGGATTGACAATGACACAACCCAGGCCAGTCATGGTTAACTGATTGTAAAGCCATGCACAAGGCTCAGTTCAGCAGGCAGAGTGTCAGAATCTCATAGACCATAATATGGCCTATGATCGCAGGTTCTAGTCCCTTAAGGAGCTAAACGTTTTTGTGTAAAAAATATAGAAACCATAAAAATATTAAAAATTCAAGTCATTGTAGTCTATGCGAAAATAGCTGGGTTCCTATTAAGCACTGCCACAGACCGGACTCAATAAAACCTTCACTATAGTACAGTAGGCCTGAGAGCCATCAGAAAGCTCCCCGCTGCCATAACAACCAAAAGGCTCCCCCAATCCCATTTCTGTTGCCCGTTTAATCACCTAGCGAAGCCAACTCACAATTGACCACAGCTTCTCAGGGTTTAAATTTCCATGATCTGAGTTATCTCCAGTCACAGACACAGTAGCCACCGATCAGCCATGGTGTACACTCAGCTCCTGAGCGTTCAACATATTTAAAACCATGGGTTACACTGCACATGCTTGGCGGATGTCACCAATGGGATAAACTGACATTCCCTTGATTATCTTGAAATGAGTATCCACTTTAGACAACCCATGTTGCTAGAAAGGCCTTTTGAAAATCAAAGCTTATCACTGGGTTGCACTGGGTACAGCACTACAACAGGGCAATTTAAGAATGATTTATTGTCATTAACATCAATCAAACAGATAGAAAGCTATATAATAGATAGTTCTAATACAGTGGAGGAGCTTAACTAATTTCATCCCTTTGGTGATGTGCAGGAAGACAGATGTACAGTAAGGGTTTCTTGTATTAGTGACAGTACCATGCACAGTGCAGCCCGTAGGAAGTCACTCTTATAAATATCACCTTCCTGCCTTTGTTCCCAATATGGATTTCTAGTCTGCCAACCACATTAAATCATTCAGTGAACTGAACTTCAAATAGGATTTTCTTCTGTTCTAGGGGAACTACCTGCAATTCTAACTGGTAAAATACTGGCTGCCAGGCATTACATGCATAGCTATTGTCATGACCAAGCCGGATTTATAAATGTTAAGGATACAGAGGTAAAAGGAACAAGAATATAACAACAAGTACAAGTAAAATAATAGTTTATTACAAAGGTAAAACACACATCAAACATATATACCACATGATAAAGTGAAAAGAGCGTAATTATACAGCATATGTGCGTAGCTGCCCATACGCCTTCTGTTCAAAGTCATTGCCTACTTTCTCCGAGAGTTAATAATGGTAGCAGTCAGTGTTTTTATGGGTTCAGCTCTCCTTAAAAGTACAGTAGATGACCATGAATGGCATACAAATCGGTTTAGAGTTAGGTACCCATACGTATCGAGGTGACCTTGCTGTTGGTGGATGGCCCCAGATACTTTTTGATCAAAAATATATCTGCTAAGAACCTATTGTCGCATATTAGATGAGGTATTAGCTTGTATATACATCATGTACAGTTATTTTGAGGAATGCTGCTATGCCTCTGTGACTTTCTCTTTAATTGTACCATGTAGGAGGCACTGACTTGTTCTGTGATTGTTCTATACAGCATATCTGCCACATCACTCCTAAACATTGTCATGGCCCAAACCATTATAGGTTAGTTACCCCAATATAAGTGTACTGTTATGGACGCACAGCAGTTCCTACTACAAAAGTGATAGGGAAAGGCTAATATAAACTAATATGCATGCTGTTACTTTGAGACTCCTCATATTTTGAGATCCTCTTCTGGTTACTTCTGAATAGGCATGCAAACATGTACTGTATTTATGGTAATGTGCCTTTGGATTTGTCTTACCTAGCTGTAACAGGACTTGAGCAAATTGCCTTTGGCTTTTCTCCTTGCCACATCGAGAAACACTATTCAGAACTTGAAGGGTAAGCAAACAGAAAGGAAATGTAAGAGGAAAATGAGAATGTGTCTGGCTTTGACAAACCCCCTGAAGATTTTGGGCCCTTCAAGAGAAACTGCTTAGAGTTCTGTGATTTGCTGACTTGTATAGACTAATGGGGTCATTTATTAAGACCGGCGTTGTAACATTAACCCCACTAGGGATATTGGTATAAATCATTTTAGTAACCAAATGTCACCATCAAAACTTTTACTACACTATCTTGGCATTGTGACTGTCACTGTCATTACCCTTTTCACTACTGTAGATCACCAGGGTTGTGAACATTAACCACTTAACTACCCAAGACTACAGGGATAGTATATCATACCGTCATCCTACCAAGCTATCATATTTTTGAAGTGCCAGGGGCTCCAGAAGACTTAGATTGAACATTGCACATCCAACCAGTAATTCTCCACTGCAACAACTCATCACCATATGTCTACTTTATCACAATTCACATTTTTCCCTACTTTCTTGAGTTACATTGGAGCTCTGGAATGTTTTAGCCTGCTACAGGATACCAAATCAATGTCTGTTCCAAGGCAACTAATTTTTTTAGGTCAATTTTGAGAGCTTCACATGGAATTGACAACTATCCCCAAAAACATTCCATTCATTTAAAACCAGGTGTGGGTCAAAATCACAGAACAGGTGCTAATCCTTCCATTATACCTTATATATCTATGTAGGCTTCACTCTTGGTTTTGGCTCACAGTCACTGGTGGAAATCGCTGATCAAACACTGACTGTGAAAGCAGCCTAAGAGTTGTTATCTGCAATTAATCAAAATATATCCATATTGTATAAATTGTACAAGAGCAAGAAGAAAGCAGTCTCCTCAACTGTTACTTACGTTGAAGAGGAATGAAAGATCTGATTGATGATACAGTAGCTAAAAATATTTTCTGAAGACAGTAACATTAAGTCTGGCCATATTCTCCTCCTTTGGGTAATAAACAAAACTGAGGTAACTAGGACATGGACTATGACAGAAGTATTATTGTATTCATTCTGTCAATAAGAACAGAAGGAGGCTTTGCTATGCAATAATTCTGGCAACCACTAGCAGGACTAAAAGCACAAACCACTTATTTCAACATGAGCCTCATCTCTTTGTATATTCGGATGTGCCAAGGACATTTTGTTTGCATGCAAATTATTACCTGCTCTGAGGAGCAGCTATTCTTTGTATACAAAAGCCTATACACTATTGTTGCACTTTTTAAAGGAGGCACTAGTAAAGTGTGTCTAACGGAGAAATGCCTGCATAGGAAGCCAAAACAAAACTCTTGGCAATGCAAGGCGACCTCTTAGATCATAGCTCTGCGGTAGAGAAGAATCTGGAGCCTGCATGACATGTCCAATTTCCAGCGCATATCTAAAGTCTCAAAGACATACATTTTATTTTTGGCATATGTATCATAAACATAATTAAGTCTTTGGGAAAAAATGTATACACTTTATGATTTGTTATACAACGCGAAGGGAAGACTTCAGTCTGAACTTTACTACCTAAAAAGCTAATGGCACCATTGGGCACACACTGTTAGTGTAAATTTCATTTGACATTTACAGTGACTTCCATTAAAATCCCTTGTAAAAGAAGACTTTGAACTGTAAGGCTCATGAGCATCACCATATTATGGTTTTGTGTGGCAAGGATCCATAATGTGAATCCCTTCTCAATTTCTTTTTCTCAATTTCTTTTTCTCATAACATTGCTTCTAGGGAAATCTAAGGTTCCTCTTAAAGGCATTATATAGCATCACACAGCAGGCCCAGACATAGGCGCTGAAGGACTTTCTATGCCACTATACAGAGTCCAATGCTAATGAACATGCCATTAAAATTGACTTAGAGTAGCTTAATTGCTACTCAAATTGTTAGATCCATTGTTTTGGAGACCTACTTGCTATTCCCAATGGTGTACAGCAAAACATAGTGTGGTACCATGTCTACCAGAAAATATGTTTGTGTAAAAAAAATTAGTATAGAAAAGTAGTATAAGAGTGATAGCCACAAAAATGTAAACTTCTGCAGCACCCCCTCCTCCCCCTTCATCAGGACGAAGAATTATTTCAGAGATGTAGCAACAAACCATTATACATGGCGTGACACATCATTAAAGCTGTTTTGCTAGCTTCAGAATACCAGATTGTTAGGTGTCCGACTCTTGGCACCGCAGGTGATACCCTATTTACATATATTGGTTTTTCTATCTACACACTGTCTACTTGCAGGAGAAGACTGGCCATAGACCATACAGGGAAGTTTCCTGGTGGGTGATGTCCACAAGGCCACCCAAGCCCACTTCTCTGCCGCTGGCTGGATACATAGTACTGAGGAAATTATAGGAGTCATTATTAGAGGAAGTCCAGGCAGCATGCTGAAAGTAGGGCTGGCTTGGTGTTGTGACCTACTAAGCCCTCAGCTCCATATCCATATTAGTTATTTTTATTCTGCTAGTCAGTACGATTGCAGACATATCAGTTTTTATATATATTTTTTACTTTTTGCCACTTTTACAGAAAGCATTATTTTTTAAATCATGTTGTTGCATCGCCATTTTCTGAAAGCCATATTTTTAAAAAAAATTTCTGGCTATGGTCTTGTGTGGGGGCTCCTTTTTTGATGATGTGACATTTTCATTGGTACCAGTACTTCTTTGATCACTAGCTACTGCACTTTTTGTCAGACGTGACTAAAAAAAATGGCTGTTTTGGCACAGTTTTTATTTTATTTTTATGGCATTTTAAAGCGTCGGTTGTCACAGATGTGGCAATACCTAATATGTCTATTTTTTTCATTTTTTTCAATAGTAAATCGCTTGATGAAAGGAAAGGGTCACTTTTTTTACGTGAAACTTTTATTTTTTTATTTTTATAAGACACCTTTTTGAACTTTTCTTTACTTTTTATTTTTGTCCCACTAGGGGACTTTTTGGGGGTCTGATCCCTTTAACAGTCCATTACAATACATAGTATACTGTAATGCATTGTGACTGTCACACTGATAGTTGCCTATGAGACCAAGCCTGCCTATGAGAACCTGCCCTCTAAACTGCCTCCCAGTAGTAATAAAGGCCCCATCATATTTACCAGTAGACAAAATGCCCATGTATAGTCCTGCCAGTAGTACTAATGTCCCTATAGTGCCCTTCATTACTAATAATCACTCCACTATAGTGGCCAAATACTGGAAAATAACAAATGCAAATACTTGTACTTACCTTCATTCCGCTCTCTGCGATGTGGTGCAGGACACAGGCCTCTTCAGGCCCAGCTCAGGTGGTCATGATGATGAAGTCATTGTGCTGCCTGTGACAGCCTGTAATAGGCTTCAGGCCATCGGCTCCCATGCCCTGCTACAGTATTCAACTGTATTGCTGTCCTGAGGATGGTGATACAATCAAATGTCAAGAGGCCCTAGCAACCAGCAATCAAATATTGCTGGATGCTAGGGCAGTCCCATGCTCCCCTTTAGGGTATGCCTACCACAGGTTGAGAACCACTGCCCTAGGCGACTTGAACGTGGGATCATCAGATCGCTTCTATCATAGACTGCAATGGCTTACCACTGTATCTATAGGATAACTGCTTTGTTCCTTTTGAGCCCTGTGAAATGGCAGGCCTGGGAGTCTTTCACATAACAAGTGAAGGCTCCCATGATCTTTTAGTGGGAGAAGGCATTCAGCTACCAAAATGAACCCACAGATGCTGCAGTTCAAATTGGCCATGGCATTTGAGAGGTCGAGTGACCGTGATCAAAGTTGCCTCCAATCACTGACATTACTTATAGGTGTCTGCTGTGTAGCACAGCAGTCACTCGCGGGCTATGGCGCCCTCTCAATTCCTGAGCATGTGTCATCTTAAAAGACCAGACATCTGCGGTAAATGTATGGTGGGGTTACTGATCACATCTTGGTCACAGTTTATTTACTATTTTTTATATTGCTAATAGTTAAAGGTCCCAAAATAATGGCCCATTATTGCATTGAAATTACTTAAGAATTCTAATAGTAGTTTTTTGTGATTTTTTTAATTTTTATTTTTTAAGATGCAAGGATTTATATGGTTTATCCTATGAACAGTGCTTCATTCACTTCTATTGGACTGACAGAGTGCTGCCTATGGTAAGTGAATGGAATAGTGGACCAACATGCGCACTACCACTCACTTAAAATGAGGGGAGGTTCATATAAAGCTAAAAAAAAACAATAAGAAAATGAAATGCATATTCATAATTATGGCGATGGAAATAGTCAAATTTTGTAATATTTTCTTTTTTCTGTAATTATTTTGAGATAATGGAAACATAATTTGCATACAATATGTCTCTACAGTAATGAATGATATCCACAGTAAATCTTGTAGTTAAAAAAAATTCCATTCAGACCTTCTCTGAAATATTTCTGTATTGTAAATGCCCATGGCTGAGCATTAAAATTGAATTTCTATGTACTTAAAGGGGTTATCCCACGAATAATGTGAAAAATGAAAATCAGACACCATATAGTACATGACAACCTCTTTATAACAAAGCTACAACCAGCCCTGTATCTCACATAGATCCAGAGATCTCCCCATTCATTGCTCTGCTAAATTTATATCAAGCTGACAGCTCAAGGGGAGTGTCTTTTGTGCTGCAGATAAGGGGGCGTGTCCATGCTCTACCTATCACAGCTTATGAGGCAGTTGAAAGATGAAACTGAGCATGTGCGGCCATCTCAGTGAGCAGGTCAAAGAAATAAGAAATTAAGTGGCATGATACAGACACATTTTACTGAATAACTCAGTAGCAATACTATAATTTTTAATTACATGCAATTACAAAAGTATTCAGATCCAGGTGCTGGTAGAACTGTAGAATATTTTTCGTGGGACAACCCCTTTAACTGGGTTTTCCGAGATCGGTCAAAATCTAGCCAAGGGGAGGATTATAAAAAAAAAAAAAAAAAAAAGATGCGTTGCTTACCTGTTAATTCCCTGTTTGTTTTAGTGCTGTCCCTCCAGTTGTCCCCTCTGGGCTTTATTCACTTGGCTGCTGCGGTGACGTAAGCTCGACACCATGTTATTGCTGCAGCCGATCACTGGCCTCGACCAGGTAGATGGGAGTCAAAGCAGCTGCCAGCTAATGCAGTATTTATCCACAGCTAAGGTTTAATCCCTGAAGCATTGGCTCCTTATGCACAAACATAAATTCTCAGCAAATTCAAATTCTTAGGTAGGCAATGGTTATTAGATGTGGTTTTGCGTTTGAACAGAAATCAATAATGGGTTAACACAGAGCATATACTTTACTTAAAGGAAATGTCCAATCACTCAGGAACCACCCCGACTGTATTAGCCAGGCTAATGACCCCATAACATATGCCTGATTTTTATCTTTTCAGCATTCGTTTGCCTTTGGTAGATTGGTCTCTAGAGGAAATTCTTTGCTCCTTTGGGAAGTCCTTGGCTCTATTTTATTTCCCGAAAACGATCTGTTAATGATCTTAAGTCAGAACGTATCTTATGCAAGCATTTTGCACATCGCCTGCCAAAAGTCTTTTATATCCGAACTGACCAAGAAATGGCAAAATAATTCATTGAAAGCTGGCTGACTGCTTGTCGGCTCCATGTTTACTCAAATACAGGGCGCACAGCTGTTTACACTGTCACCTTATCTGAGCCGAGGACCGCTGGTTTATTCTGGCAAAAATATCACGCTTGGAAAAAATACTTTATTTTTCTAATTGCATGTGAACGTGAGACAAATACGTTTTTAGTGAACGTTTGCCCGAATAAGATATATTATTTTTCATAAGCTCAGCTATGAGGCTTAAAGGGGTTATGCCATGATTGACATACAAAATATAGGACATAGCAATACCTTTCTAACAAAGCTAGAACCAGCCCTGTACCTCACATGGATCAAGAGATCACCCAATTAATTGCTCCCATTTCTCAGATAGATTCTTTTTAGGCTGGCAACTTAGGGGGAATGTCCTTTCTCATGGGTGTGGCCTTTCTACTGCAGCTCTCTCCATATCACAGCTTAGCGGTGTGTCTTTTCTCATGGGGGTGTGTCCTTTCTACTGCAGCTCTCTCCCTGTAACTGTCACAGCTTCTAACAGAAGATATGGCTGTTGGTAGTTTAAAGGGTTTGTGTCATCTCTAGGATATGTCCCCATTGTCTTATAGGTGTGGGTCCCGCTGGGACCCGCACCTATATCTAGAACGGAGCCCCGAAAGTGAAGGAGGGCGCACTGCACATGCAAAGCTGCCCTACATTCATTTTCTACGGGGCCGGCGAAAATAGCCGAGCACTGGCTCGGCTATTTCCGTCGGCTTCATAGAAATAAATGGGAGCGTGGGCCGCGCATGCACAGTACGCTCTCATTCATTTTTATGGGGAGCCGGATTGGTGGTGGCCGAACCGGAGTTCTCCAGCCACCACCTTGAGGGGCTCCGTTCTGGATATAGGTGTGGATCCCAGCGGTGGAACCCGCACCTATAATACAATGGGGGCATATCCTAACAATTTACGGCCCATTGTCCATCATGAGACAACCCCTTTAAGGATGGAACTGAGCATATGTGGCCACCTCAGTAGGTGGATGTGCACATTATTATACAGATGGCATCAGTTTTATCCAGAAAATATCTCACAATTGGCACACTTTTGTAACAGTAAGTAAATTACAAATGTAACTTGTTTTTCATGCTGAATTATATTAAAATAACATTAACTGGTGACCTAAAGGCACATTAAAGGGATTTAAAGGGACAGTATCAAAGTATTTTTAATAGATTGTATTTACAAAATTCTAATGTCTAAGGAAAGTATTACCTTTTCTATAAATCCTATGGAAACTGTTCACATCCATGGATTGGGCTACCAGCAATCTGTTCTCTGCTTCTTAGGGTCCATTCACATATCCGCAAAACACGGACACCGGCCATGTGTGTTACCTATTCTATTCTTGTCCGCAGCCATGGACAAGGACATGCTCTATTTTTTGCAGGGCCGCAGAACGGAAGTGTGGATGCGGACAGTACACGGTGTGCTGTCCACAACTTTTGCGGCCCCATTGAAATGCTGTTGTTCTTCTAGAAAAACTTTGGCTTTGGTCAGAATAAGGACTGACAGTCCAGTATATGCGTTCACTCTCAATAACATGAAGAATCTGTTCACCTCCAGTTCAGGCTACTATAAAAAAAAAGGCGTCTAATGCTTTTAGCAATAGCCAGCAGTCAAGGAGAAGATTCATAGATTTAAACATGACATCATTTTCATATTAGGCCCAAAAACATGAGACAAAGCATTGTTAAAGTCTTCTGTATGTCTGATCTAACTTCTCCTTCGACCTCAGTACTTTATTCCAGTCACCTCATTGCACAAACATGCAAATACACTGTTAATAGGTATTCTGTGCCAAAATAGGATGGTTCCTCCTAGTCCCCTGAGCTGTCTAACCTGGATCCCATCTTTCGCCTCAGTTTAACTCCTCCGTTAGGTGATATCCTGCGTCTACACTACAATGAGCCAGCGTCGGCTCCAGCACTCAAGCAGTTAGTACAGATAATACAGAGCAGACCCTGCTTAGCTGGGTACTCCCCAATCGCGCCTCGGGCAGAGACAGGAGGGGTAGAATGGGTCTGTGACTAAATAATCATGACACCCTGCCAGCACTTACATGTGGCTCTGCAATAACGTAATGCAATTTTTCTGTTTTATAGCTGCTGTAAATTGAAACTTAAGAGAGTAAAAGATTCTGAGATTCAGGACAACAAGGGCAATGTAAGAGTTCACGGCTATTGTTATCTGAGGTTATGCCATTCATCTGTCCGTTCTCCCTCTGATCTATAGGACAATGTGGTTCTAATACTGGAAATGCCTATAGCAGAGCTGGTCTGATGTTTAGAATTTAATACAACTGGTTATGTAATAGTCATATGAGATATGAATTATTAACTAACTAAAAGCCGACTCATCTATGCATATTACATGATTTAGACATTTCTTTTTATGACCCAATAAAGCAATTGTCTTCTAGGTTTTACTCCGACTGTACGGACATGCAAAGGGCAAAGTTCCAGTCTGGAAGCACTGCAGCTAGCATGTTTATAGGGACACTGTGATTGGCAAGCTCTTGACAGTATTATGGCTAGCACTAGGACATTACAGTAAGGGCTCATGCGCACAAATGTATTTTTTTTCCATTTAGGAGCCCTTTTTATGAGTATCTATTCACTGTAATGGGTGGGCATAAAAAACGGAATTCTGTTTCTGTATCGACGCATGGCCGTTCTGCAAAATATAGAACATGTCCTATTATTGTCTGTATTATGGACAGAGATAGGATAGTTCTATTATGGGTCTAACATTCCGTTCCGTAAATTGCACATAGCACACTGTATTTTGCAGATCCGCAATTTGCATGATCCCTAAGGGTACATTCACACGACCAAATGTATTGTGCGGTTCGCAAAACGCAGATCCGCAAAAAATAAAATTGACATCTGTATGATGTCTGTGTTGCATCCATTTTTTTGCGGACCCATTGAAACAGGAATAGGACATGTTCTATCTTTTTTGCAGGGCTGCAGAATGCACATATAGACGCGGACAGCACACAGACCCATAGAAATGAATGGGTCTGTGTGAGATCCACCAATAAATGAGACTCGGATGTGGACCAAAAATACAATTGTGTGAATGGGGCCTTAGGATGATGCTATCGCCAGCATTGTTATTTGGGCACTTGGGACTTTAAGACAGCATAGCATTGCTATGCGGTAACTGAGACTGCCAGTGTTATGTGGCACTGTAGCTGCTATGATAGTTCCATGACTGGTGCTAGTTTCTTCAAGTGATCTAAAGATCTGAAGTAAAATACATTCAAAGCAAGGGCGGACATGCCGCCTGTGCAGCCGGATCGGCCGCAGGAAGAGATGAGCGCTTCCATTGTGGAAGCGCTCATCTCTATAGTCATCTGTATCAGATGGATAATGCGGGGAAAGGGAGGGAAAAAGGATTAGAATAATTTACCATAATCTATGATCTTGGAGTATTGGAGTATTGTTTTTGAGAGTTTCTGAGATGAAAATGCATAAAGGCTTTTTAACATGGGCCAATGATTGGGAATGAACATTTGTAGACTTATCAGTTTGTTGTAGCCAGTGTTTTGAAAGTTCATTCTTCTTAAAACCGTTTTAAGGCTGTAATACCCTTTTGGCAGGCCAAATACTATGAAAACACTATGACAGTAGTGTGAAGGAATCCTGACCTATAAAACGATTAAAGGCATAAAGGGTTTGTCCCATCTGGGACATTGATGGTATATCACTCGGGCCTCTGGGACTTGCTCCTACCTAGAGAACGGGCCCCCCGAAGTGAAGGAGAGCACACCACGCATCCATTCATCGCATTAGGAGTTATGAAAATAACAAGTCCCATTGTGGTGATTGTAGAGCACACCACAGTAGTGCAGTCATCTCTCCATTCACTTCTATGGAACTGCCACAAATGGCTGAAACAGCGCTGGGCTATTTTCACAAGTCTCATAGCGGTGAATGGAGGGTGGCTGTGCATGTATGGCTGCTCTCTTCTCTGGTCACTTTGAGGGTCCCATTCTGGAGACAGTATTGGGACTTGCACCTATCTGACTTTGTTGTCCACCCCCTCCCCCGTCTAGGTCACAGGGAAATCATTTGCAATGGATGATCCATATATGAAAGTTTAACCAGTTATTACATAATAATGTTGTTGTTACAAATATATCAAACATACGTCTTGTAAAGCAACAATAGAGACAGTAAATCTATATTCAAATGTATCTGCATATTGTGGATGTATCCTAATTAGTTTTTGCCAATCAGTGTTTTAACCAACTGAAATCAATGCTGATTTATTCTGCATCGTAGCGAAATAAAAACATGAATTATGCATCAACTCCAGTCCTTAATGACTGCATTATAGATGAAGAAACGCTTTCTGTTGAAGTGTTAATCAGGATGAGACAAGTGATGATGAGAATAATGACAAAGTCACCTAAACCTTGCACATACATATCCAATAAGCAGCTGAAATCTATGTAAGTAATCAAAATCAATAAATGTAATGACAGTATTCTATTATATATCCGGGGCAAAGCTTATGAAGGAGGATAAGTAAACAATCCCTCCTCCGCAATTATGATGACCCTTGAGATCACGGCTCTGGGAAAGTTTGCTGCATTTCAGTTAGTCACTGGTATTATTATGTCCATGTATATTCTCTCATATAGGCTTGACAGTGTCACCATCTATACTAATGTAATAATTTAGAGTAATAGCTCTTTTTTCCTTTTCTGCCTGCTTAAACACACCATAAGCTTCCAAATAAAGCATAGCCTTCTATATTGCCTTCTAAGTCATACAAACTGGAGAGAACCCAATTATAAGAATTACATGCAAACACTACATAGTTGAGTTTATTTATTCATCAAAATGAAACAATATTAAAGGATATGCCCCTATTGTCTCATAGGTGCGGGTCCCAACTCTGAGACCCGCACCTATATTGAGAACGGAGCCTGGAAAGTAACAGAGGGCAAACTGCGCATGCGCAGCCGCCCTCCATTCAATTCTATGGGGCCGCTGAAAATAGCTGAGCCAGTGGCCACTGGCTCGGCAATTTCCGTCGGCTCCATAAAAATGAATGGGAGCAGTGGCGGCTCATTCGTGGTGCGCTCCCATTCATTTCTATGGGAGCAGCAGGGAGCTGCGCCTGGTGGTGGCCGGACCCCGGGAAACCCAGGGTGCTCCACCCACAGCGCTCCTCGCTCCGTTCTCAATATAGGTGCGGGTCCCAGCAGTGGGACCTGCACCTATCAGACAATGGGGCCGTATCCTAGGGATATGCCACCATTGTCTAAAATGGGAATACCCCTTTAAGGTCAAGACTGTACAGTCTATCATCATTCGCAGTACCACTGCTCCCAAACAAACCTGAATATTTCTTTTGAGGGAAAAACTCTTAGACTAATTCTTTGTGCAACATTTCCCTTCATAGTGTTACATACTTCGCGTAGTTCTAGCACCCCAACCAGTGAGCTTCCCAACAATCATATGTGGTTACTAAGCTTCCACTGCTGCTATGTTGGTGTGGCCTGCAGCGCTTCCAGTAGTGCGACAAGCCATGTGGCCTGTTTAAAGGAACCTCATCCTACCATGCTTTGTCTGGCTGTTGAGATGCATACCGCTCCTGTTTCTGAAATTTGCGGCTGGCTATTATTTGTTTCTGATCCTGACCTTGGCTTTATTCCTGACTTCACTCCTGCAACATCCTTTGCATTTTCTACCTGGTACCTTTTTTCAGACTAATGGCTGTAACCCTTGGCTACATTCTTGACTATACTCTTGTCCACTGGCCTGTCGCATCCCGACTGCCATCCTAGTCATGACCCTTGGCTACTATCTTGACAATGCTTGTGTCTAGTCCTCTGGCCTTTTACATCCTGACTGCTATCCTGGTGATGATCCTTGGCTACTTTCATGACTATGCTTCCTTTTCACCAACACTACTGCTGATAATCTGTGACTATACTGGGAACCAGTTACTGAAGATCTTCTTGCAGCAGTCCACATCTCCTTGGGTGAGTTAAGGGTTAACGGCTTGCGCCAAATGGATTGCAGCTTTGAGAATCTACATGTCTGGTATTAGAGCGTAATACATAAGGAAAGATTGAGGTTGTACAACCCAAAGTGAGCTTTGGTGGTCCTTTTCTATTGAAAAACATAAACCGCAGTCTTTACAACAGAAGTCAGAGGTTCTTTGCACAAGTTTTTGAATGCATACAGAAAAGTTTATAACTAAGATTTGGTTGTAACGTTATATATCATTTCAAAAACCTATGGACTTCATCAATTCACTGTCACGCAATATGACAAAGGCCATGCATAAATTCAAAGGTTAAAGATGTTGTCCTAAATTGTTCCAGAAACAGCTGTACTCCATGGACTGTATGCAGTACTGCAGTTCAGCCTCACTTGGTTGCATGCTATAGACAAGAGTAGGGTTGCTTCTGGAAAGATGCAGAAGTAATAAGAAGTCAAAAGAATCATTGCTGATATTTCAGATTAACACGTGTTCTTGTGGAGGACTGTTACAAAGTACATTAAATATAGTGCTTGTATTATGGACAAGAAAAACATGCATGCATAGAAAAATACAAAGGTCAGAAAACACATAGATACCGTATATATCCGGAAGTGTGGTGATGGATGTTTGTAGTGGGTATTGCAGATAGAATGATGGAATTGGATGGTTGTAAAGGGCAGAAATGTGTAATTCTCTTTTTGAGATGCTGTGTGACCTAGTATTGCTGGTCATCTCTGGATTAGAAAGGTGTTGTGTTCTCCAACCTGTAGAATAAAACACACTGAATGAATAAGAAGGTTACTTTAACCCCCCACTGATCATCACAGAATTCCAATAATAAGAACAAAGACCTCAAACAAAACAAAAAGAAACATGGAATATGTTACAGGGTATACAATAAAAGTGATATATTTTTCTATAGAAAATTCTGTCCCTAAACTATACTGAGAAAAAAAGGGGATTTCAGTCAGCACATCCCAGTGCGCAGGTGCACGTTGCTATGGCTAAATGCACAAGGAAAGGAAAATACATACAATGCAACGGCACACTGCCAACCAGATAAAGCAAGTGATATGAGGTATTCTGAACTCTGCAAATATATTTTTTACAAAATTATCTGGGCCCATTCACCAAATCGTCAAAGTGATCTCTGTAGGACGGGAACCTAACACTATTTCCTACCTGTTATGTGCCAACCTTGGCTTCCATATAATCAGGGGGTGTTGGTTCCACATGCATGCTGGGTCCCTTCTGCCTTTTGCCATTTCTGGTGCTTCAAAGCCCTCCACTAATTCAGGGATGCAGGTACCAACATGGTACCACTCGGCTTTATAGTTACACTAATTAAAATCAGCCTATGGGGCAGATGGGCTAGTCAGGAGTGCATGACCAAATGGAGTAGCCACACCTCCTAAACTATACTGGTAAGAGTGTTTGTTCCAGGATGTGAACTCCATTAAAACACTCTAATTGGAAATATTTAGGTACAATCATGTCATCAATACAGAGCAGTAGATTAATATGCACTCTGCACAATGGTGGATATGCTTGATTCACTTTTTATACGTAGCTAGGCTGGATAAAGGGCGTACACAGAAGAAGCAGTTTATGTGCACTGTGGGGTAGTTGGAGAAAAGGAATGGGTACTAGTTGGCCCTGTCCTCTTTCTTCTTAGGTTACAGTGCCTTGCGAAAGTATTTGGCCCTCCTGAACTTTTCAACCTTTTGCCACATTTCAGGCTTCAAACAAAAAGATATAACATTTTAAATTTTTGGTGAAGAATCAACAACAAGTGGGTCACAATTGTGAAGTGGAACGACATTTATTGGATCATTTAAACTTTTTTTGTAATAATAAAACTGAAAAGTGGGGCGTGCAAAATTATTCGTCCCATTTACTTTCAGATCAGAAAACTCACTCCAGAAGTTCATTGAGGATCTCTGAATGATCCAATGTTGTCCTAAATGACTGATGAAGATACATAGAATCCACCTGTGTGTAATAAAGTCTCCGTATAAATGCACCTGCTCTGTGATAGTCTCAGGGTTCTGTTTAAAGCACAGAGAGCATCATGAAGACCAAGGAACACACCAGGCAGGTCCGTGATACCGTTATGGAGAAGTTTAAAGCCGGATTTGGATACCAAAAGATTTCCCAAGCTTTAAACATCCCAAGGAGCACTGTGCAAGCGATGATATTGAAATGGAAGGAGTATCAGACCACTGCAAATCTACCAAGACCCGGCCGTCCCTCTAAACTTTCATCTCAAACAAGGAGAAGACTGATCAGAGATGCAGCCAAGAGGCCCATGATCACTCTGGATGAACTGCAGAGATCTACAGCTGAGGTGGGAGAGTCTGTCCATAGGACAACAATCAGTCAAACACTTCACAAATCTGGCCTTTATGGAAGAGTGGCAAGAAGAAAGCCATTTCTCAAAGATATCCATAAAAAGTCTTGTTTACAGTTTGCCACGAGCCACCTGGGAGACACACCAAACATGTTGAAGAAGGTGCTCTGGTCAGATGAAACCAAAATCGAACTTTTTTGAAAGAATGCAAAACGATATGTTTGGCGTAAAAGCAACACAGCTCATCACCCTGAACACACCATCCCCACTGTCAAACATGGTAGTGGCAGCATCATGGTTTGGGCCTGCTTTTCATCAGCAGGGACAGGGAAGATGGTTAAAATTGATAAATTGATGGGAAGAAGGAAGGAGCCAAATACAGGACAATTCTGGATGAAAACCTGTTGGAGTCTGCAAAAGACCTGAGACTAGGACGGAGATTTATCTTCCAACAAAACAATGATCCCAAACATAAAGCAAAATGTACAATGGAATGGTTCAAAAATAAACGTATCCAGGTCTTAGAATGGCCAAGTCAAAGTCCAGACCTGAATCCAATTGAGAATATGTGGAAAGAGCTGAAAACTGCTGTTCACAAACGCTCTCCATCCAACCTCAAAGAGCTCGAGCTGTTTTGCAAGAAAGAATGGGCAAGAATTTCAGTCTCTAGATGTGCAAAACTGATAGAGACATACCCCAAGCGACTTGCAGCTGTAATCGCAGCAAAAGGTGGCGCAACAAAGTATTAGTGCAAGGGGGCCGAATAATTTTGCACGCCCCACTTTTCAGTTTTATTATTACAAAAAAAGTTTAAATGATCCAATAAATTTCGTTCCACTTCACAATTGTGACCCACTTGTTGTTGATTCTTCATCAAAAATTTAAAATGTTATATCTTTTTGTTTGAAGCCTGAAATGTGGCAAAACGTTGAAAAGTTCCAGGGGGCCGAATTCTTTCGCAAGGCACTGTATGAGATGCCACTCCTTTCTCCATGGTAACTGGATAGTCAGCAAACAAGAGTGGAGAATTGACCCAAGGTGAAGAGGAAACAAACACAAGGTCCTTCTGTTCCAGACGGCAAACCCTGCCATCATGAATGCAGTGTGCATTTTGACTTTTGCTAAGGGTCCCCTGTGTACAACAAAGGTTGTATTTCTTCCTGTACTTAAAATAAAGGGAACTGAAAGTGAGAAGTTCCCAGGAACCATGCTGACATAATCACACATTCTGAGCCAGATGAAACCTTGAGAGATCAAGGCTACAGTCCTTTACAAACACACACTGTATGGGCTTAATTAATAATTGTCCCATTTGTGGGCCTGAGCTGTCAACAAAAATTAGCATTGTTGGAAAGTATGCTATGCAGAGAGGGGAATAAGCAGTTGCCAAACCTCTGTAACACATAGAGTAACATCTAATTCCATCAGAGAGAATCAGATCATTGGTCATGGAAGTTAGGGGAGGAGATTCTTTCCCTCCTCGCCCTATGACAGCACCCCTGGAGAGACGCCTCCCACTCCTCAGGACAGGAAACAGCCAAAATTTTCGCATAAAAGGTAGCTCCACCTCATAGCCCCCAGTTCTGTTTCCTGTCCTGCGGAGCAGGTGAGCCAGGGGTGCTGAGGCACCCTGTCTTTTCTATAAGCATAAGAGGTGAGCCGAGGGCGCCCCCAATATAATCTGCCATGGGGGGGTTACCCTATAGAGGTGTAAGTCTCCCATTGGGGGAGCAACCTCTGAGACTATCTCCCTAGTCCCCCACCTGTCTCCGGACGGCGGACCCTTTTCTCTTTTTTCCTCCTCCGGGGCTCCCCGCGCGTCTGCAGGCTTCTCGGGGCTTCAGTCAAAGCCCGCGCCACCTGGATAGTCTGCGCATGCGCGCGCGCGCGACGGACTGTGCGGCGCATGGAGGTTTTCTCCCGCGCCGCGTGTGACGTCGCGCAGGTTACTTCCGGGTAGGCTCCGGACCTGTCTTGGACCGGGCGGCGGCGGTGAGTGGGGGTTCTTAGGGGAGGAAAGGGGGTAGGCCCTGCGCCTTGTTGCAGGGTCCCCCATTGGAGGCCCAATTAAGAGGGAGGGTCTCGCAGGTGGATTAAATAAGGCGCGCTGGGAGGGGGAGATTGCCGGCTTCAGAGGACCTGGAACACCACTCCTTGTCTGTGGTGTTTGTGACTCCAGTGAAGATGGAAGAGCGCGCTGAGGCGGTGGAGCCTGCTGAAACTCCTGCACTGGTTGAGACCCGCAAGAAAGACAGGCCCAGGCTTTGCGCTCTGTGCAAAAGGAAATTATATGGGTCAGAAAAGAATATCTGTGCCCAATGCATTGGAAAGGTCGTTAAGGACGCTTCTCCGGTCCTGGTGGCGGATATGAGAAATATGTTGAGAGAGGAGTTCAGGTCCTTCAGAGAACATCCAACGTTGGAGGTCCCTGGAACTTCCACTGAGGCTCCGGTGTTGATTCCCCGTCCGGGTCCCTCTTTATCTCAGGATTCTAGGGATGAGGATAAAGGTTCTCAGGAGGAGGGGGAGGTGGATGACGATTCTGGAACTGAGGACTTATCTTCTAACCAGTTGTTTAGCACCGAGAATATTGATAGCCTGGTTTCAGCAGTAAGATCTACTATGAATGTGGAGGATTCCCCAGTAACTGAGTCTGTACAGGACAGGATGTACGAGACTTTGATTGCTAAGAAAAGAAAGGGTTTTCCATTGCATAGCAGCATAAGAGGGTTGGTGCAAAGGGAGTGGAACAACCCTGATCGCAGATTTTTTGTGCCCAGGCATTTAAAACGGAAGTACCCCTTTGACGAGTCTGACTCTCTTCACTGGGATAGAGCTCCCAAACTGGATCCTGCTATTTCTAAGATCACCAGGAAGGCGGCTCTATCCTTTGAGGATCTAGGTGTTCTTAAGGACCCCTTGATAAAAAGGCAGACGGGTTCCTTAGGAAGGCTTGGGAGGCTTCCACCGCTTCCATGAGGCCTAATATTGCAGCGACCTCAGTTGCTAGATCCTTGAAATCTTGGCTTCAGCAACTTGAGGCTCACTTAAAAGCGGGTACTCCAAGAGAGGACATTGTCGCGTCTTTGCCCACCTTGTTTGGGGCAACAGACTTTTTGTTTGACGCATCAGCTGATGCTCTTCGCCTTTCTGCCCGTACCGCAGCCCTTTCCAACTCGGCACGTAGATCCCTGTGGATCAAAGAGTGGAAGGGAGATCTGGCTTCCAGAGCCAAGTGCTGTGCACTGCCCTGTGAAGGGGAGTTTTTGTTCGGTCCTGCCCTCGATTCTGTCCTGGAGAACACATCTGATAGAAAAAGAGGGTTTCCCTCCATTACTCCTGTGATTAGGAGGCCCTTTCGTGGCAGGGGTAGGAGGGATTCCCAGCCTGAGTCGAAAAGGGGCAGATGGAGGGGACAATATAAGGGGAAAGGCGTTCTCTTCAACCCTCCTGATTCCTCCAAAAAGGCTGCACAATGACGCCAGTCACCCTGTGGGAGGTCGTCTGTCACTGTATGGGGACGCTTGGGAGAAGATATCCACAAGCGGTTGGGTGTTAGACACAATAAAGCACGGTTTGAAAATAGTTTTCTTGTGTCCTCCAGTTCAAAGATTCATAGTGACGGACTTAAGATCGGATCCCCACAGGCAGAAGGCATTAGAGTCGGAGGTCTCTTCCCTGATTCAAAAGAATGTGCTGGTTCCAGTCCCCAATCAGGAAAGGGGGAGCGGTTTTTACTCGACCCTCTTTTTGGTGAAAAAACCGGATTCTACCTTTCGGACCATAATAAACCTGAAGCTTCTCAACAAATCCTTGGTGTACGAGAAGTTCAGGATGGAATCCATAAAATCTGCCATCCTGAACCTTCAGAGGGACTGTTATATGGTTACGCTCGACCTAAAAGATGCGTACTACCATGTACCAATCTTTCCAGACCATCAAAGGTTCTTGAGAGTGGCGGTGGTTGTCCAGGGTCAGATAGAACACTATCAGTATCAGGCACTCCCCTTTGGCCTATCTCAGGCTCCCAGGGCCTTCACAAAGATAGTAGCGGAGGTCATGGCCCATGTCAGAGAAGAGAAGTTTGGTGATAGTGCCGTACCTGGACGATTTCCTTCTTGTAGCCAATTCCAGGGAAAGACTCCTCTACCACCTGGCCAGATTTCGGGAGATCCTGCACAACCTTGGCCTAGAGGTGAATCTGAAGAAATCTTCCCTGATTCCAAGTCAGACTTGTACCTTTTTAGGAGTTCAGATAGACTCCAGGAAGCAGATCTGCCATCTTCCCGATCCCAAAATAACTCTGATCCGAAACAAGGTCCAGGGTCTACTGCTAAAGAGTGTTACCACCCTAAGGGAGGCTATGTCTCTCCTGGGTCTTTTGACCTCGTGTATTCCTGCGGTAAAATGGGCCCAGTACCATTCAAGAGTTCTTCAGCAGCAGATCCTGGCAGGATGGGACAGGAAAATTCATCTTTAGACGTCCCCTTCTGTCTCGCTCCACTGACTATGAGGTCCCTAGGTTGGTGGATGGATCCTTGCAACCTAACAAAAGGAGTTCCCTGGGCACCGAAGGACGTATTCATTTTGACGACAGATGCCAGTCCTATAGGGTGGGGGGCCCATGCGGAGGGCCTATTGCTACAGGGCTCTTGTCCCCAGAGGAAAGTCGGAGGTCGCAGAACTTGAGAGAACTGACGGCAGTGTTCTATGCTCTCTCCCAAGCACTTCCTCAGATTGGGGGGAGGGATGTCATGATAAGGTCAGACAACGCCACTGTTGTAGCATATATAAATCACCAGGGAGGCACGAGATCAGATGCACTAATGAGGATGTCTCATTTCCTCCTCCACCTGGCGGAACTGAATCTGGGTTCTCTATCAGCCCTACATCTAAGGGGGGTAGAGAACGTAGAGGCGGACTTCCTCAGCCGTCGCCACCTATCCCAGGGGGAGTGGGTATTAAATCAGGAGGTCTTCATCAAGATTACGAGACTATGGGGGATTCCTCGAATAGACCTCTTTGCCACCAGACACAACAGAAAGGTGGACAGGTTCTTCTCTCTAAGCCCCCGGGATTTCCCATCAGGAGTGGACGCATTTTCCCAGTTTCTGGGGGGAGGGGAGCTAATGTATGCATTTCCCCCAATAAGACTGATTCCCAGAGTCCTAAGGAAGATAAGGGAGGACAGGGCAGAGGTTGTTATGGTGGCCCCTTCTGGCCCAGGAGGGTCTGGTTTTCTTGGCTCCAGATTCTTTCCGTTCAGGATCCTTGGGTGCTTCGGTAGAGAATCTCCTGTCCCAGGGCCCAGTGTTCATCCGGCGGTACAGGGTCTTCACCTCACGGCGTGGAGATTGAGAGGCTACTTCTGACTCAAAGAGGTCTATCTGCTGAAGTAGTGGAGACATTGCTGGCCAGTCGCAAACCAGTAACATGTCAGATATACCACAGAACCTGGAGGGCTTTCTGTAGATTTGTTGGTTCTCCAGTAAATACTCTAGCTCCTCCAAATATCCCCATAATATTAGATTTCTTACAGGCAGGGTTGAACAAGGGTCTTAGGCCTAGTACTATAAAGGTACAGATTTCTGCCCTAAGTGCTTTGTATGATGTTAAACTTTCTGACCATCCCTGGGTTAGTAGATTCGTGAGAGCGGCTGGTAGATTATTTCCCTCGCTATCCAAGAAATCTCCTCCTTGGGATCTTAATCTCGTCTTGTCAGCTCTGACTTCCCCTCCCTTCGAGCCGCTATCAGGATTACAGATTAAGATCCTCTCTTGGAAGCTGGCCTTTTTGATCGCCATTACTTCGGCAAGAAGGGTCGGGGAAATTACAGCTTTCTCTATAATAGTCCCTATATGTCCATCAGAGAAGACAGAGTGGTTTTGTCCCCTGATCCTGCGTTTCTACCTAAGGTGGTTTCTGATTTCCACCGATCCCAGGAAGTTATACTCCCATCCTTTTGTGAGAATGCAAGAAATGAGAAGGAGTTAAAATTCCATTGTTTAGATGTCAGAAGATGTCTTCTCAGGTATTTAGAGGTTACAGAGGAGTTTAGGAATAGCCAGCAGTTATTTCTTCTCTTCCAAGGGAAAAATAGGGGCAAGGCAGCTTCATCAAAGACGGTGGCAGGTTGGATTAGACAATCCATCATCTTGGCCTATTCTTCATTAGGTAGAGATACTCCGGGTCCCTTTGGTGCTCACTCAACAAGAGCTGTTTCTACCTCCTGGGCGGAGCGAGCTTCTGCGTCCATTGACCAGATTTGTAGGGCTGCTACATGGAGTAATCCTCACACGTTCTTCAAGCATTATAGGCTACAGCTTGCCCCTGCAGGAGACCTTTCCTTTGGAAGGAAAGTCTTGCAGGCGGTTGTCCCCCCTAGAATGCTTCTATCCTAGTCTACTCTCCAGGGGTGCTGTCATAGGGCGAGGAGGGAAAACTTAAAATTACTTACCGGTAATTTCTTTTCCTTGAGCCTATGACAGCACCCGCAGCATCCCACCCTGGCTGATTAGACTATTTCTATGTCTATTTCTATATCTGTTTCTTTATACCATTATTCGGTTTAGATTTAGATATATTCTATACCTACTGGTTATATATATATCACTGGTCCTTAGGAGGATAGTGACGGAACTTCTTCCATCTTTGCTCATAAGAGGTCATTATGTGTAAAGTAGAGTTTTTGTTGAACTCGTTAACATATTTTTTAGCTCCTTAGAATACTTGCAAAGGACTGGGGGCTATGAGGTGGAGCTACCTTTTATGCGAAAATTTTGGCTGTTTCCTGTCCTGAGGAGTGGGAGGCGTCTCTCCAGGGGTGCTGTCATAGGCTCAAGGAAAAGAAATTACCGGTAAGTAATTTAAGTTTTCTGGACAGGAAGTAGGCAGGTAACACGGCTACAGTGTGTGCACAGATGTGTAGATATCAGGTTTGTAGCTCAGTCAGAGCCAGAGCCCAGGTGTCAGAACAGCCAGAGAAGAGAACAGAAGCCACAAGAGATAAAGGTTATAGCCTTGTGGTCCCAATGCACATTATTTGGAGCAGCATGTTAGAAGTAGCTTGATACTGGAGCAGTTGGTGGCAAGAGGAACTGTACCAGCCACTCGCGAATCCTGGGACAAGTTGCTTCCCTGGGACAAGTATCCCTACATCCCTGCTTAGCCTCTGTATACCCCTGGTGCAGTCTGATACACTGTTATCACCATTTTTTTATGCAAGCACCATTTGCACGAGGGAAAAAATTTAACTTTGTGGGGTTTTATTCTGTGCTCGCCACTTTTTGGAAAGTGGATGATATGCAGATTGTAGTGGTCCTGATCTTTATAGCCTGGAAAATTTACTATTATATATGCCAGGAATTGGCATAAATTATAGCTGAAAACTACACTTGCTCATAGCTAAAACATTTTTATTTAGATATTCAACTTATTTTCAGCTAAAAATATTTATTATTGGCCGTTATTAAAAATAACCAGTTTGTCTAAAATAGCTTTCACAGACTATTGCTTATCCTTCTCAGTGAATCCATCAGAGCTCTGCTTTGACAGCTCAATCTGTAAATCTGTAGCCCATATCTGTAGTTCCTTGACAGCTGATAAACACTCATTTAAAGGGGTATTCCCATCTCACAAATATAGTTTGTATAGTTAGATATAGCCATACCAATATTATTACTAATAGAATGTATTTATATAAAATGTACCATTTAAAAGATTTGCCAATTTGTATATCCATTGTCCCACATACAGTACATCAGCCAGGCCGTTTCCCCTAGTTATGGCCACAGCGGCCGTGTAGTAGTGGTGACCGGCTTGCTGTTGTTGAAACCTGCTCTGGGGTAACTGCTGTATTGTGTACGCACATTTCATGAGCATGCGGAGACACATCTTAGGGTACTTTTACATCTGTGTTTTTAAAATGCAGAGAAACGGATCCTGTTCCAAGATCAATTCATCTCTATGGAGCAGGATCCGTTTATAAAGTCTGCATTTTGGACGGATCCTGACCATTGCGTTTTGGACTGGTAGTGTCCAAAACGCAGATGTGAAAGTACCCTAAGATGTGTCTCCGCATGCTCATGCTCACAATACAGCAGTTACCTCAGAGCGGGTTTGAACAACAATAAACCAGCCACCACTACTACATGGCCATGGTGGCCGTAACCAGGGGCAACGGCCTGACTGATGTGTGTGGGACAATGGATATACAAATAGGCAAATCTTCTAAATGGTTCCTTTTATATAAATACATTCTATTAGTAATAATATTGGTATGGCTATATCTAACTGTAAAAACTACATTTGTTAGATGGGAATACCCCTTTAAGCTAAATTATCAGAACTGATAACATTGCAGCTTAAATGAATGTTTATGAGCTATTAGGAAAGTAAAGATAAGGGCTACAGATCAAGCCACTGAAGTAACTCACTGATGGATTTACTGAAAAGTAGAAGCAATAGTCTAAAACTGAAAGCTGTAGAAGAAAAATGTTGAGAATGTATTGCCGTACTTTTCGGCCTATAAGACGCACCAAACACCTAGGATTTAGAGGAGGAAAATAGGGAAAAAAAATATTTTTCATCAGACCTCAGTTCAGACCCCCAATCTTCATCAGACTTCAGATCAAACCCCAAGATTAGACCCCCAAGCTCCATCAGATCTCAGATCAGACCCTCATCAGACCCCCAAGCTGCATTGGCTACAGATTAGACCCCCAACCTCAATCAGCCTCAGATCAGACACCCATCAGACCCCTTAGGCTCCATCAGCCTCAGATCAGACGTTAGATCAGACATAAAAAAAAACTTACTTCATTTGCTCCAGGTGGCACTGGCACTCTGCAGATCCTGGACTCACTGCACCCCAGTCTTCTTCCGGCCTGAGCTGTACTATTACCTGATGTTGCATAGCGTCAGGTCATAGTAAGTGCCTATGTGCACTACGTCCTGATGTGGTACACAGACAGGACACAGTGCAGAGAGGGGCGTGGAAAACGACCAGGGAGAGTGAGTACAGCAGTTCCCTCACCACTCCCTGCGACTCCTGTATGCTGATGACCGCTTCCGTAATGCATTAGCATACAGACTATACACATTGCTACTTTCCCCTCACTTTAGTCTGAAAAATACGGTAATAAATGCCATTTGAAAAAAAAATGTTGGCCTAAAATAAGTAGAATGCAGTAATAAAATAAATTGCCCCCAAAGGTGCTCATAACCTTCAATCTGTGAACTCAGGTTTGTCTATGTGCCCTTGAGACATGGGATGTGCATCCTGAAAAAGTGCAGTCACATGCCTGAGTTTGAAAGAATACTCAGCTACAAAAAATACCACTTTTTTATTTCCTTTGATGAAGTAAATGCCAAATTGCATTTTTACCCTGAACAGTGAAACCTGAATACTTTATTTAATCGGTTTAGAAAACATGTAGTGATTTTTAACATTGTGGTTTGTTTGTGGAACCACAAGACCACATTTCCATATTAGAAGGTTAGAACGCTGGCAACATTCATACACATTTGTGATATCTGGATTCCAGGCTGACAGCGCTTACCTAAACTGATAATTTGTACATTACATGGCAATAGACTTGGACAGGATTGCTTTTAGCTTTTGAATGCAAACAAGAAGTTTTCATTTAGTCAAAGCAAACAGGGCTTGTATAAATTGTGAGGAATTCAAAATCAAAGGGGTAGATTTACTAATAATGCTCGTTCATCGGGTGATCGTGTCGTCCAGCTGGCACCAAAATGATTGATCCTGTGCAGCAGATCGTGCTGTCTAAACAGTGATTTGCTGCCCAGAAACAATGGAGTGTTCACTGCACTGATACAGTGGAGGTGATTGCTGCATGTAAATGCAATTTCATCTTGACTGACGATCAGGCAATTATTGGCAACGTCTGGTTCATTCCTAATAATCGGCAGACACATCAGCCTGTGTAAAAGGATCTTTAGTCTAAATTTATACAACCTATTATATAGGTTACTTTCTGCCAGAATCGTGCACCTGAATTTTGGTGCATCTAAATCACACTCCTTTTCCACACCTTGGAACACTTAATAAATGTGGTGAATGTCCTCTGCACCAGAATACTGGCACATTTACAATAGTAAATCTACTTCACAGCATATTAGAATGATTTGTAACTTTTCATCATCAAATGACTAAACTCAGTTCATAACCCCTTTCTTTGACATGCAAAGGGAAGCATACCTACTTGCTTCCAGGCACTGACTCCCGACTCATTGTCTTCCCCACCTAGGCTTTCCACTCAGCTCACAGGAAGTAAACTTCCATTTTGAAGTTGCTGCAGCCAATCACTAGCTGCAGCAGTGTCCTGCTACCCTGGCTTCATGTCAAATGGACACATGACGCAAGGGGGGCAGGTGACTACTGTGGCCAGTGATTGGCTGCAGTTGCATTAAAACAGAAGTTTACACCCTGGGACCCAAGTTCAGCAGCAGAAGCTGGAGAGCACAGGAGCCAGGAGACAGAGCCAGGAAAATAAGTATGCTTCCCTTTTCAGATGTGCCAAATAGGGGAGGCTTGCCAATTCCTACCCCCACCCTCTTCCCAAAGGTGCACAACTTATTGGGGAGATTTTTCAAACTGGTGTAAAGGAAAACTGGCTCAGTTGCCCATAGCAACCAATCAGATTCTACCTTTCATTTTACATAAGAGCTCTGAAAAGTGAAAGGTGGAATCTGATTGGTTGCTATGGGCCACTAAGCCAGTGTTCCTTTACACCAGTTTTGATAACTCTACCCAGTAAGGTCTCGGAAAGATTTGGAAAATTCTTATATATCTTCTTAGGGCACTTATTCACTAAGCTGATCTCACTAGTTTAAAAGAGTATTTGTGTTTCTAAAAGTAATGGACAATTGGGTAAAGGTCAAGATATCCTAAACTGGCAAGTATTTACTATTCTGTATGGTTCTGAGATCTTATGAAAGGAAGACTACCAGTGATAAATCTGTGATTACCTCTTGATTCAGGATCCTAATTTCTATATTGCATAATTCATTTATAAATCCAAGTATGTATCAGAAGGAGTTTTGTAGGAAATTTGAGCACTCTTCGGTTGCTCAAGTGGTTCTGATTTTAAAAAAAATTTCTTCTACTAAGGCCTCAGACACACAACCATATTTTTAGTCCTCCGTTTTTTTTTTTTTTTTCTGGATAGCACACGGACCAATTCATGTCATCCATGTGCTGTCCGCATCTGTATGGCCATATGTCCATCCAGCAAACCCCCCCCCCTCAAAACTAGAACGTCCTAATCTTGTCTGTTTTGCGGACAGGAATACACATTTTTACAATAGGTCAGGACACGCAGGACAGGAAAGTGTGGGACACACATGGACCATTTCAGTATTTAGTGGATTCATGATTTGCGGACCGTAAAATGCTTTTGACCTTGTGCTTGAGGCCTAATTTCCCATTACTCTTAAAGGGAACCGATCACCATGAAAGTGCAGTGTAAGCTGCAGGTAACATGTTGTAGAGCAGGAGGAGCTGAGTAGATTAATATATAGTTTTCTGGGTTTTGAAGTCAAGGAGGCAGTCCTATCAGTGATTTACAGCTATCTCTGTATACACAGTCATAGAGGGAAGGCTGTCAATCACTGATAGGACCGACTCCTGAATGCTGAATTATTTTCCATAAAACTATATATAAATCTGCTCAGCTCCTCCTGCTCTATAACACGTTGCCTGCAGCTCAGACACCATGTTCAATGTGACAGGATTAGTGTTGAGCGAGCATGCTCAGCCGAACTCGCTGTTCGGCCGAGCATGCCTACACTCGGGTGTATTTGAGTGC
The DNA here is from genome assembly GCA_900303285.1 of Rhinella marina. Classification (NCBI taxonomy): domain Eukaryota; kingdom Metazoa; phylum Chordata; class Amphibia; order Anura; family Bufonidae; genus Rhinella; species Rhinella marina. The sequence goes on from ONZH01008246.1 coordinate 72,153, forward strand.
AATGCTCGAGTCTCTTCCCCGCATGTTTGTTCGCTGCTACGCAGCGAATAGACGTGCGGCGGAGTACTGGCATTCACTGTAATATTGATTTGTACGCTAATGCATACGAATTTGTATGTTAATGCTACGCATTGTACGCTAATGAGCATGAATTTCTATGCTAATGCTACAGTTAATGCGTACGGAACTGTATGCTAATGCTACGCATTGTAAGCTAATGCATACGAATTTGTATGCTAATGATACGCATTGTATGCTAATGCGTACGAATTTCTATGCTAATTCTACGCATTGTACGCTAATGCGTACGAATTTGTATGGCAATGCTACGCATTGTACGCTAATGCATACGAATTTGTATGCTAATGCTGCGCATTGTGCGCTAATGCATACAAATTCAGTTAATTAGCATACTTTTACGAGTGAAAGGAGTAAAAGAGGAGAAGTCGCAATTCTGACTTTTTTCTATTAACCAGACACCCTCCCCTCTTCCGAGCGGGGGGTGCCTGGTTTAGTCCCATTGACTAACATTATGCTCGGGTGCTCGGCCGAGCACTCGAGCACCCCCCTAGTGCTCAGCCAGAGCACCCGAGCATACGAGCACAGAGGTGCTCGTTCAACACTAGACAGGATCCATTTAAAATCACAAGAAAATGCATTGACAGAACATTATAACATAAAGTAAAACCTCTACCATGTATTTACTCTCTTCTGATCAGTGGGCCACATGTTAATGTAAAGGTCTATTGATCTATTTTTATGTTAAATACAAAATGTATGTAATTTTTTTTCATTTGCCTTATTTCTAAACTAAATAATCAAATATTGTAGCTTTTACATTAGTTACTGCACATTCACAATGGCTTTTCAGCAGTCATATCATTATCACTACATTGAAAGGTAATACTTCTATTATAATGCTGAAAACAGATGGCACTGGATCACATTGCAGAATACGTAAGTGATGGTCTGACAGCTAAATTCAATGTTACTGAGCATGGCCACGACACTCTCCTAATGAAAGCGGTTATTCAACGCTTCATGCATAAAATGAAAATCAGACATCATATATCACATAAATAACAAATAGAGGAGCGCTCACCCGGGTCTAGCACGACTGCCAAGCAAACCAATTGTCTAAAATTCACAAGATATAATCATAAAGGTCGGCTCATTGGTACATTGAGTATTTATTAAACTGTACCTTATATTACCAATATACATTAAAAAACATTTAACAAAATATTTATCACAATAAAAACAATTGTAAATACATTAAATGCATTCAACCCCTTTAAAACATGTGCGCTTTTATGTTTTTCCAGTCCCCTTTAATACATTCACTGCTGAGCTCTCGCAGTGAACTAGTTGGTTAGTGGCTCATGTGCAACTGCTTGATTAATCGGATTGTCACAGTAACATATATTATACTGGTTTTCAGATATCATCCTCAAGTAATAGATTACCACTGCAGTATTTATAAAAAATGGACAAATGTAATCCAGCACTATGCGCTGCTCACAGTCTCCTTCAAGATGCTGGTTCTAGTGGAGCCGGGAATTGTCTGAGAAATGCTGTGTCCGTACGTAGTTTCCACGGGCCGGCTCTGCAAGTTGTTTGAGTCCCAGCGCTTGTTGGAATTCAGCGCCCTATGATGACTCGGGCGTTCAGTTGAGCCGCTCCTGCTATTCCAGTTCCCTGTTCACGGGGAGTCACTCAGTTGTTAGCTAACTTGAGCCAGATGGATTTTCATATAGTCCGTATTAATAGATATGCGGTATTTGGTGGACGATCGGTCACTATAGTACAGAGCCAAAAAAGTGCTACACGCGTTTCAAAACTAGTTGTTTCTTCCTCAGTAGCTTATCAATACTTTAAGGGAACTACCCCTTCACCTTTATATAGCGCACCTGTATCACAAAAAAACAGGACTGGAAACTTCAAACATAAAGAACACACCCTTATTTGCCTCATGTTCACACTCAAGTTAAATCTTGCTAATACAAAAATTGGTAAAAAGTTAGACATCTAAAAACACTCCTATTTGTGTCTTTTAACCCCTTAAGGACCCAGCCATTTTTCACCTTAAGGACCAGGCCATTTTTAGCAAATCTGACATGTGTCACTTTATGTGGTGATAACTTTAGAATGCTTTTACTTATCCAGGCCATTCTGAGATTGTTTTCTCGTCACATATTGTACTTCATGACAGTGGTAAATTTGAGTCAAAATATTTCATTCTTATTTATAAAAAAAATACCAAATTTACCAAAAATTTAGAAAAATTTCCAAATTTCCAAATGTCAATTTCTCTACTTTTAAAATACATAGTAATGCCTCCAAAAATAGTTATGACTTTACATTCCCCATGTGTCTACTTCAGGTTTGGATCACTTTGAAAATTACATTTTATTTTTTTGGGACGTTAGAAGGCTTAGAAATTTAGAAGCAAATCTTGAAATTTTTCACAAAATTTCCAAAACCCACTTTTTAAGGACCAGTTCAGGTTTGAAGTCACTTTGTGAGGCTTCCATCATAGAAACCACCCAAAAATGACCCCATTTTAGAAACTACACCCCTTAAGGTATTCAAAACTGATTTTACAAAGTTTTTAACCCTTTAGGTGTTCCACAAGAATTAAAGGAAAATGTAGCCAAAATTTCCGAATTTCACTTTTTTGACAGATTTTCCATATGAATCATTTTATTCTGAGAATAAAGCAAGGGTTAACTGCCAAACAAAGCTCAGTAATTATTACCCTGATTCTGTAGTTTACAGAAATGCCCCATTTGTCATCGTAAACTGCTGTACAGGCACATGGCAGGGTGCAGAAGGAAAGGAACGCCAGGGCAGATTTCACTGGAAAAAGTTTAAGTTGCCATGTCACATTTGATGTACCCCTAGAGTAGGAAACTCCAAAAAACTGACCTCATTTTGGAAACTATGAGATAAGTTGGCAGTTTTGTTAGTGCTATTTTAGGGTACATATGATTTTTGGTAGCTCTATATTACACTTTTTGTGAGGCAAGGTAACAAAAACTAGCAGTTTTGGCATTGTTTTTATTTTTTGTTATTTACAACATTCATCTGACAGGTTAGATCGTGTGATATTTTTATAGAGCAGGTCGTTACGGACGCAGCAATATCTAATATGTATACTTTTTTTTATTTATTTAAGTTTTACACAATATTTTTGAAGCACAAAAAAAAATCACATTTTAGTGTCTCCATAGTCATAGAGCTGTAGTTTTTTTTATTTTTTGGGCGATTGTCTCAGGTAGGGGCTAATTTTTTGTGGGATGAGATGACGATTAGATTGGTACTATTTTTGGGGGCATACGCTTTTTTGATCGCTTTTTTGACAGTTTTTATTTTTTATTTTTTACAGTGTTCACTTGAGGGGAGAGATCATGCTATATTTTTGTAGAGCAGGTTTTTACGGACGTGGCGATACCTAACATGTATACTTATTTTTATTTTTTAAGTTTTATACAATAATACCATTTTTGAAACAAAGAAAAATCATGTTTTAGGGTCACCATAGTCAGAGAGCTGTAGTTTTTTTATTTTTTGGGCGATTGTCTCGGGTAGGGGCTCATTTTTTGCGGGATGAGATGACGGTTAGATTGGTACTATTTTTGGGGGCATACACTTTTTTGATCGCATGGTATTACATTTTTTGTGATGAAATGTGACCAAAAATTACTTTTTTTAGACAGTTTTTATTTTTTATTTTTTACGGTGTTGACCGGGCGGGCTGGATCATGTGATATTTTAATAAAGCAGGTTTTTACGGACGTGGCGATACCTAATATGTATATTTTTTATTTTTTTTTTCTATTTTTATGTGTTTCTTTATGGGGAATGGGCTTTTTTTTTTTTTGAAACTTTATTATTATTTTTTTATTTTTTTTGTTAAAACACTTTTATTTAACTTTTTTTCTTACATTCCACTTATGTCCCAGTAAGGGACTTTAACATTTCAGGGTCTGATCCCTGATTGAATGCAGCACAATACATCTGTATTGTGCTGCATTCAACTGTCAGCGTCTCACACTGTGAGACGCTGACCGTTGCCTAGGAGACCCAGCGCTGTGGCTAGGTCTCCTGGGCTTCCGTAGATGGGAGTCCCGATGCCTCTGGGCAAGGCATCGGGGCTTCCATCTCAGCCATCGGACCCCCCCCACCGCCTCACGGGGACCCGATGGCTTTAAAAACTGCCGCAATTACCTTGTATGCCTCGGTCAGCGTGACCGCGGCATACAAGGGGTTAATCCGCCGGCATCGGTGTAATCACCGGTGCTGGCGGATACAGCAGAGGCCCGGCTGTTAGTATCAGCCGGGCCCCTGCTGTAGATTGCGGCAGCGGGCAGCCAACGCCATATTAGGACGAGCATTCTCGTCCTAGGTCGGCAACGTGTTAATGGTGTGTGCTACATCATATAGAAATCAATGGCAATTCTTATGGTAAACATTAAACCATGTTCACACTGGACAATATCGCCAGCAACATGTTGGACTGTCTTCACATTATGATGTTTACATTCTCATATGTGACTTTTATTGATGTATACCATATTATATAGAGATCTATTTTGATATGGCCATACGCATAGCAGACATTGAACAGGTTCACATGGGGCAGTGTTGTCAACAGTACATTTTTACATCTCTCTATGTTTAAATTGAAATCAGCCGACGGTATCTAGTCAGTGTTTGCATTTGTGTGTCTTCCAGTGGATATAAGGGGCTGGCGGGGAGGTGTAGGGGGCGTCACTGCGCTGATAAACAGCCTGGCAGCGATGCACCGTGCACAGTCCTCGCCAGACCCCATTCACAGGAAGCCAAACACTTCCAGCTCGGCATTTAATCCCGAAGGTGCCAAAGACCCAAATTCATAAATCATCTTCGATTCTGTTCTTGACATCTTTGCTATGAAATCACCTCCCCTCCAATCTTTTTTTTACTGTCTATAGTGCAGCAAACTTGAGTTTACTGGGGTCACTATTGAATTCACTAGTGAATTTTGAAATGCTGTGATACACTATGTTTTCCTTAGCCCTTTTTGATATTATTTAGATCTTCTGCGATTCTAACTTTTAGTGCCCTTCCAGTCCTATATATATATATATATATATATATATATATATATATATATATATATATCACACAGAAAAATCTTGGCAGCACTGTATGAATGGTGAGGTGCAATGCCTGCAGATCTGACAAAGATCAGTTCAATAAAAAACATAAAAATAGGCAGCACTCTCAAAGTAAAATGAAAAGCAGAGGAACTTTATTCACTCATGTGTAGAACGCGACGTTTCGGCTCAGACTGAGCCTTTCTCAAGCAACAACTGATAGTGTGAATCACATATTTATGCAAAAAGTGCAGGTGCTCAAAATCACATGACTCAATTAGTGACATAATTAATAATCAAATACAAATACACAATTTCATGATATAAGTGTAAAAGTCATATAAAAAACTCAAGTGACATATGTCTCATACATAGTTAGTGCCAAAGTTGATATAAAAAGTGATATTCATGATTCCCATTGGTGCATAATAATAAAACTCATTGATTATAAAGGTATATTGTACAGCTGTATATAATTCATATAATATGATCCTACCAGGGGGTGAAATCATGATCCATGTGAGGACGCCAAGCCTGGTTGGCGTCTGGTATCATCCACTGCGCATAACATTGCAAATAACAAAATAACGGAGCGCTGTATGCACAATGCGCATGTCAGACATGCGCGGTACTGCCCAAGAATTCATGCCCTCCATATTGAAACAGGTATAGTGCCCAAAGATTAAGTGTATAGCGGTCCCGATGTTATTATATATTCAGACCGCAACATCCAAACACCCCAATGTCAGAATAAGGCACACGCACCCCTTTCCAGTGATAACCGGATCAGTAACTCACGCTACATACGCGTGGCATGGCACACTGGCGGAATTACAATGTTTCCATGAATTTCTGAATGGCATAGACCCTGATGTAAAATTTTCCTTGGTGTACTCGGAACAACATGTACAATTTCTTGATACTAATGTAATGCTGGATGGTCATAGGTTAAAAACTGAGCTTTATGTGAAGTCCACGGACAGGAATTCCTTGTTGCATTACAGCAGTAGGCACCCTAGGAGTATGGTGAGGAGTCTACCTAAGAGCCAATTCCTAAGAGCCAAACGTATTGTGTCAGAACCTGCACAACTTCCCATGACTTTAGGTACTATGGCCCACAAATTTGTCACACGAGGTTATCCAAAAGGGCTGGTAGGACAACAGTTAAAAGAGGTTTTGCCTTTGGACAGATCAGCCATATTGAGACCGCCAGAGCATAAATCCGTACAGAGGAGGTTATACTTTGTGTCTACTTTCTCTGAACAATCCGCATATATTAGTAACATTATAAGACGACATTGGCCAATGTTACATGGTTGTCATAGGGATGCATCGTTCCTGAACACACCCTCTATTAAGGAGTTAAAACAAAACTATGAGGGACTCAGCCGACGACTAATCGCTTTGAACCTTCATATGACCACGTTGGGGGAGTACTACAAGGTACAACGGATCCCACGAGGTATGAGAGTTAACATTAAACCTAACCTCTTTGCCACGAATGGAGAATTTTGTAAAAAAATTTGAATTACTGTCTAACCAGTACTCCAGAGATCTGATTTTATTGAATCTGGAGTTTTTGCAGTCAGAGCTCTCCTTGATACAGGAACAATTGTCTGGCTTAGGTGGTTCTTTGGGACAATTATTAACTGGTGATGAACTTGATGGATATAAAGAAGGTCTTAACACTTTACTTTCCAAGTCCAGATCGGAGATGGAGGAGACCAAGCGGAGTAAATGGAATCGAGATACACAGGACTATAAGATGGGCTCCGTATATAACTGGCAATCTGATTTCTCTCGTGGTACAAATCGTCGTGATTCCAAAAAGAAACTCAAAAGACAACAGGCGGGTATTGAACCTACACCAGCACAGGATTCTTCACCATCTTTTTTAGGGGTGAACCCCGTAATGGGGAACGTCGATGTAGAACCAGAAGGGGCGGCAGGAGACACCATAGGCTCCGTAAGAACACGTACCAACAGGGCACGCCTACCATCCAACAAAGCACAGAACAACAAGAAGAAACATTAGTGGTGAATATTTCATCTAAACAGCTGACGACCGCACAGGTGAGCGTACTTTCCAAAGGACTATCATTCTGTCCGAGTTCACATACTAATTGGCTCGATATTGAGAAGGATCTGTCTTTATTTTTTCGTTCTTTAAAGTTGAAATTGTGGTTTACCAAATGTGACAGTAGGCCTAGGGAAAGATCGTCTGAATTAACTTTGGATCAATTCCAGCTAAGCAATAAGAGTACTTTTGTTCCTGAAATAGATTCACCAGCCATTGAAGCCTTTATATCGGCAGTGAAGCGAGATATTGAAATGCTCAGAATTAATACAGATATGAATTCTTACAGGTGTCCGAACCTTACAGTGGAGGAGAGTGAGGCACTTGTCCAGCTTAAAATGGACAGGAGTCTGACTATCAAACCCACTGATAAGGGGGGAGCCACGGTGGTGATGGACACCAGTAAGTATGTGTCAGAAATTAACAGACAATTGTCAGATGGTGAAATATATACTCCAGTGTCCGCTGATCCTAAATTTGATATAGCCAGACATGTACAAAGGGTGATCCAGGAGGCATTGAGAGGAGGCGTGATTGACAGCGATATGGAGAGATTTTTTATCATTGAACATCCTATCACTCCGGTGATATATGTTCTTCCTAAGATTCACAAGACATTGACAGACCCGCCGGGTCGTCCTATTGTTTCTGGATCTGACTCTATTTTCTCACATATCGCTGTCTTTCTTGACAAGGTGCTACGTGAATATGCTATTACTGCACAGTCTTATGTTCAGGATACTACAGATTTTTTGCTTAAACTGCACGATGTTGATCTTTCCGGATACACCAATGTAATACTTGCGTCATTTGATGTCGTTAGCTTATATACTTCTATAGATCACAATAGAGGGATTTTAGCTGTCACTGAATATCTGAAGACATGTACATATACACAAGAGAGCCAGACATTCATCCTTTCTCTGCTGAATATTGTGCTTCGGTTCAACTATTTTTTATTTCAGGACCAATTTTTCATGCAACGCAAGGGCGTGGCCATGGGGTCTAATATGGCGCCGACCTACGCCAATATATATATGCGCCATTTGGAGGAGGACCTTGTCTATGTGTCCCACCACTTCTCACATGTTGCGGCGTGGTGGCGATACATAGACGATGTCTTCCTCCTATGGCATGGCACACTGGCAGAACTACAATGTTTCCATGAATTTCTGAATGGCATAGACCCTGATGTAAAATTTACCTTGGTGTACTTGGAACAACATGTACAATTTCTTGATACTAATGTAATGCTGGATGGTCATAGGTTAAAAATTGAGCTTTATGTGAAGTCCACGGACAGGAATTCCTTGTTGCATTACAGCAGTAGGCACCCTAGGAGTATGGTGAGGAGTCTACCTAAGAGCCAATTCCTAAGAGCCAAATGTATTGTGTCAGAACCTGCACAACTTCCCATGACTTTAGGTACTATGGCCCACAAATTTGTCACACGAGGTTATCCAAAAGGGCTGGTAGGACAACAATTAAAAGAGGTTTTGCCTTTGGACAGATCAGCCATATTGAGACCGCCAGAGCATAAATCCGTACAGAGGAGGTTATACTTTGTGTCTACTTTCTCTGAAAAATCCGCATATATTAGTAACATTATAAGACGACATTGGCCAATGTTACATGGTTGTCATAGGGAGGTCCCTGAATATGCCACTCCCCCCGTTTTCTCATACAGAAGATCCCGTAGCTTGGGGGATCAACTGGTTCACTCTGATCTGCTGCCCACCAAGCGACTCACACAGTCTTTTTTAGCACCAAGGAAAGACAGGGTGTTTCCCCTGCTTGTCATGTGTGAACTGCCGCCTGATGTTAAAAGGCACGCAGTTCGCACATCCCGGCAGTAGTGAAACTTACGACATCAGATATTTCCTGACGTGTAATACGGATTATGTTATATACCTTTTGTCATGTCCCTGCAATAAGTGGTATGTAGGTGAAACCACTTTGGATCTTAAGACTAGACTCAATCACCACAGATACACGATCCGGAAAAAACGTCTTTTACGGAATGTAAACACGGTGAGCACCAGTTACGGTTCAGGATCATTGATCATGTACCACCACTGAGACGTGGTGGGGACAGAGCCAAAATATTACTCCGCAAGGAATTACAATGGATCCGCAAACTTAACACATTGACCCCCAATGGTTTAAATGTAGATTACAAATTAAGTGTATTATGGTAGATGCCCCCGTTTTAACAGTTGCTGGTATAGCTGCGACGCCTCCAGTTGTGGATTGTGGTTTTACGATTGATAGTTATACTGTATTATATGTGTAAAATAACTTGTACAAGTACGATTTATTAATTGTCATTTCTCCTGTTTCTGTAGATAATGGATCCTGGTGGGAAGGAGGATGAAATCCATGTTGGGATATTGATGTACTGAAGATTGGCTCTGGAACATCCATTGCGTACATTGATACATTTATTATAATATGTGCCCTTAATATATATGTTTCTTTTAGTATGATCATACACTCCTGTCAGATTAAAAGCACCCATTTATATACTTATATACTCTAGCCACTTTTGGGTCTGGATTTTGGTGTGGTAATTATGGTGAATGGGGTGGATATGCGATCCGGGTTGCTCCTGGCAACCCCGGGTCAAAATCCTCTCCCTTGTAGCGGGTTGGAGTCTCCCAATTCTGGTAGCTCCTCCCCTGCTCCCATATATCATTCACACCATGCCGGTACCATTGGCAACCATGAAGTATGACTCCGCGTATGTAGCGTGAGTTACTGATCCAGTTATCACTGGAAAGGGGTGCGTGTGCCTTATTCTGACATTGGGGTGTTTGGATGTTGCGGTCTGAATATATAATAACATCGGGACCGCTATACACTTAGTCTTTGGGCACTATACCTGTTTCAATATGGAGGGCATGATTTCTTGGCTAGCACTGCGCATGTTTGACATGCGCATTGTGCATACAGCGCTCTGTTATTTTGTTATTTGCAATGTCATGCGCAGTGGATGATACCAGACGCCAACCAGGCTGGGCGTCCTCACATGGATCATGATTTCACCCCCTTACCCCCTGGTAGGATCATTATATGAATTATATACAACTCTACAATATACCTTTATAATCAATGAGTTTTATTATTATGCACCAATGGGAATCATGAATATCACTTTTTATATCAACTTTGGCACTAACTATGTATGAGACATATGTCACTTGAGTTTTTTTTATATGACTTTTACACCTATATCATGAAATTGTGTATTTGTATTTGATTATTTATCATGTCACTAATTGAGTCATGGATTTTGAGCACCTGCACTCTTTGCATAAATATGTGATTCACACTATCAGTTGTTGCTTGAGAAAGGCTCAGTCTGAGCCGAAACGTTGCATCCTACACATGGGTGAATAAAGTTCCTCTGCTTTTCATTTTACTTTGAGAGTGCTGCCTATTTTTATGTTTTTATATATATATATATATATATATATATATATATATACCGTATTTTTCGCCCTATAAGACGCACCGGCCCATAAGACGCACCTAGGTTTTAGTGTAGGAAAATAAGAAAAAAATATTTTTCATCAGATCCTCTTATCAGACTGCCCATAAATTTAAGGACATCACATCAGACCCCCATATCAGCCCCCTGTGCCCCCATACCATCTCACTGTGCCCCCACCAGACCTCAGATCAGCAGAATGTGCCCCCATCAGACCTCAGATCAGCATAATGTGCCCCCATCAGACCTCAGATCAGCAGAATGTGCCCCCATCAGACCTCAGATCAGCAGAATGTGCCCCCATCAGACCTCAGATCAGCAGAATGTGCCCCCATCATACCTCAAATCAGCAGAATGTGCCCCCATCATACCTCAAATCAGCAGAATGTGCCCCCATCATACCTCAAATCAGCAGAATGTGCCCCCATCATACCTCAAATCAGCAGAATGTGCCCCCATCATACCTCAAATCAGCAGAATGTGCCCCCATCAGACCTCAAATCAGCAGAATGTGCCCCCATCAGACCTCATATCATGCCCCCATCAGACCTCAGATGAGCAGAATGTGCCCCCATCATACCTCAAATCAGCAGAATGTGCCCCCATAAGACCTCACATCAGCAGAATGTGCCCCCATCAGACCTCATATCATGCCCCCATCAGACCTCATATCATGCCCCCATCAGACCTCAGATCAGCAGAATGTGCCCCCATCAGACCTCAGATTAGCGTCTTGTGCCCCTATCAGACCTCAGATCAGCCCACCCAGCCACTGATAAAGACCATACTTACCGTACCTGTTCTGCGCTGCCGCTGCCGTCCGGTCACACGCTCCGCGCTCCTCTCTCTTCCCTGCCGGCACGCACTATGACCTGACGCCGCAGCGTCAGGTCATAGTGCGTGCCGGCAGGGAAGAGAGAAGAGCGCGGAGCGTGGGACCGGACGGCAGCGGCAGCGCAGAACAGGTAAGTATGGTCTTTATCAGTGGCTGGGTGGGCTGATCTGAGGTCTGATGGGGGTCCCTACGTACAAGTGAGCGCTTCCTTATGGAAGCGCTCACTTGTATTCGCCCTATAAGACGCACAGCATTTTTCCCCCTACTTTTGGGGGAAAAAAAGTGCGTCTTATAGGGCGAAAAATACGGTATACATATAATTTGGTTACCTACCTCTTTTGATTGTTTTTCTTGAAAAAAATCCCTTCTATCTAATAACATCGCCCTATGTAGGGCATCATCCAATTTGGTGGGAGAGTACTGTTTTTCTAAGAACTGTTTTTTCAGGGCTTGTGCTTCAAATTTGAATTGTTCTTCATCAGTGCAATTTCTCTTTAAACGCCTGAATTGGCTGAATGGTACATTAAGGAGCCAACGTGGAAGATGGCAACTAGTGTTGAGGATAAAACTATTTCTAGCGACTTCTTTTTGGTAGGTGCTACAGACAAATAATCCATTTTTCAGTTCTATATCAAGATCTAAGAATTGTATAGATCTTGTGCCTATGTTTTCTGTAAATTTTAGATTACAGGTATTATTGTTGAGCCCTTTGATGAATTCTAATAATTCATCATATGTATTTTCCCAAACTAAAATAATATCGTCGATGTATTGCCTCCAGAGCACCAGACCCGCCCCCAGTCTGGGCGTGATGTAATTTTGTTCCCATGATGCCATAAAAAGATTAGCATAACTGGGGGCGAATCCGGTGCCCATGGCGGTGCCCACCAACTGTAAATAATATTCAGACTCAAAATAAAAATAATTATGCATGAGCACGAAGTCTATACCTTCCAAGATAAAATCAAGTTGCTCAATTTTTAAATCTGCCTTTTGTTTTATTAAATTTAATACTGCTTGTTTGCCCTGTTCATGTTCTATACATGTGTACAATGTACTTACATCCAGTGTGGCCATTATCCAATCTGGTTTAGGTTTAAGATTTTCAAACAGATGTACTACTGAAGATGTGTCCTTCAGATAAGAGGGAGTTTCTTTTACATATGGTTGTACAAAACGGTCCAAGTACTTGGATAGGTTAGATGTTAATGATCCTATTCCAGATACTATGGGCCTTCCCGGAGGATTATTTGGATCTTTTTGCACCTTCGGAATGCAATAAAATATAGGCAATTTTTTCTGAGTTCCCACAATAAAATCGTATTCAGATTTGTTTAGTATACACTTTTCTTTGGCTCTATTACATATTTCTATTAGTTCTTTACTGTATTTTTCAGTTGGGTCTTCTTTCAATTTTTCATACGTTTTCCCATCTGACAATTGGCTCAGGCATTCTTTTTGATAATTCACAGTATCCTGGATCACTATGGCCCCGCCTTTGGCCACCGTCGGCTGATTTCAATTTAAACATAGAGAGATGTAAAAATGTACTGTTGACGACAGTGCCCCATGTGAACCTGTTCAATGTCTGCTATGCGTATGGCCATATCAAAATAGATCTCTATATAATATGGTATACATCAATAAAAGTCACATATGAGAATGTAAACATCATAATGTGAAGACAGTCCAACATGTTGCTGGCGATATTGTCCAGTTAGAACATGGTTTAATGTTTACCATAAGAATTGCCATTGATTTCTATATGATGTAGCACACACCATTAAAAGACACAAATAGGAGTGTTTTATGACTGAGGGAAGGGGAGGGAAGAAAAAGGAAAGGAGAAAGGAAAAGAGAAATAATAAAAAAAAATTTTTTCTCTTTTTCTTATTTTAACATTCTTCAATGTCTGTTATGCGTATTGTCATATTAAAATAGATCTCTATAAGATGTAGTATACATCAATAAAAGTCGCATATGTGAATGTAAATATTATATTGTGAACACAGTCCAACGTGTTGCTGGCGTTATTGTCCAGTGAGAACATGGTTTAATGTCTGCCATAAGAATTACCATTGATCCCTATACGATGCAGCACACACCATTAAAAGACACATATGGGAAAGATTTTTTAATTTTTTTTCATATATTGTGCAATAGGATTGTTTCTAAAGGTTTTTGTTGCATACAAACAATGCAAATAAATGTAAATTTGAAAAGATGTCTAACTTTTTACCAATTTTTGTATTAGCAAGATTTAACTTGAGTGTGAACATGAGGCAAATAAGGGTGTGTTCTTTATGTTTGAAGTTTCCAGTCCTGTTTTTTTGTGATACAGGTGCGCTATATAAAGGTGAAGGGGCAGTCCCCTGAAAGTATTGATAAGCTACTGAGGAAGAAACAACTAGTTTTGAAACGCGTCTAGCACTTTTTTGGCTCTGTGCTATAGTGACCGATCGTCCACCAAATACCGCATATCTATTAATACGGACTATATGAAATTCCATCTGGCTAAAGTTAGCTAACAATTGAGTGACTCACCGTGAACGGGGAACTGGGATAGCAGGAGCGGTTCAACTAAACGCCGAGTCATCACAGGGCGCTGAATTCCAACAAGCGCTGGGACTCAAACAAATTGCAGAGCCGGCCCGTGGAAACTACGTACGGACACAGCGTTTCTCAGACAATTCCCAGCTCCACTAGTACCAGCATCTTGAAGGAGACTGTGAGCAGCGCATAGTGCTGGATTACATTTGTCCATTTTTTATAAATACTGCGGTGGTAATCTATTACTTGAGGACGATATCTGAAAATTAGTATAATATATGTTACTGTGACTATCCGATCAATCAAGCAGTTGCACATGAGCCACTAACCAACTAGTTCACTGCGAGAGCTCAGCAGTGAATGTATTAAAGGGGACTGGAAACACATGAAAGCGCACATGTTTTAAAGGGGTTGAATGCATTCAATGTATTTACAATTGTTTTTATTGTGATAAATATTTTGTTAAATGTTTTTTAACCACTTCCCGTCCGCCCGTTGACTATAAACGTCCGGGAAGTGGTTATCTATCTCTGAATGGACGTTTCTGAATGTCCATTCAGAGATAGCAGCTGCTCGCTAATCGTGCAGCTGCACAGTGGGGTACCTGCTGTCAGTGACAGCAGGGTACCCCAAAGAGAAGGCTGGGACCGTTCCCAGGGGTCCCTGCCTTCTAGATCGCTGTATACACAGCGCTCAACGAGCGCTATTGCGCTTCCTGTTCCGGCCCGGCGGTCACGTGATTGCCGGGGCCAGGAGAGTGCAGGAGCTGCCGGGTCTCTCATAGACCCGATCAGCCCTGCACTGAGGCTGTACAGCATAGTATTATGCTGTACAGCCTCTCTGGGGATGTATTTCCCCTGTAACTGGGGCTACTATGTCAGCCCCAGTTACAGGAGAAATCAAGTGTAAAAAAAAATAAATAAATAAGTGAAGTCAAATGTCCCCCTGAGGTCTTGTATGACCTTATGGGGGACACAAAGTGTAAAAAAAAAAATAAAAAAAATAGAGTATTATTAAAAAAAAAAATCACATATATATAAAAAAAATAATTTCCCCCCAAATATTTCATTAAAAAAATTACAAATAAAAATAAATAAATAAGATAGACATATTTGGTATCACCACGTCCGAAACGACCGGCTCTATAAAAATATCACATGATCTACCCCATCAAGTGAACCGCGTAAAAAAAATCTAATAAAAATTATGCCAAAACAGCTTTTTTGTCGCATCACCTACCAAAAAACATAATATCAAACAATCAAAAAGTCGTATGCATCCCAAAATGGTAGCAATAAAAACGTCACCTCATCCCGCAAAAAATGAGCCCCCACACAAGATTATAGCCTGAAAAATGAAAAAAATGGCTCTTAAAAAATTGCAACACAAAAACATGATTTTTCTTCTAAAAATGCTTATTGTGTAAAACGTAAAAAAATAAAAATAAAAAATAGACATATTTGGTATCGTTGCGTCCGTAACAACTGGCTCTACAAAAATATCACATGATCTACCACATCAAGTGAACGGTGTAAAAAAAATATAGAAAAATGCCCCTAAACTGCTTTTTTTTAGTTAACCTCCCAAAAATTAGATTAAAAAGTGATCAGAAAGCCGGATGTACCCCAAAATGGTGCCAATAAAAAGCACAGCTTTTCCCACAAAAATAAGACCTCACGCAGCTCAGTCCACAAAAAAATTAAAAAGTTATCACTCTTACAAACCATGACAAAAAATTCCATGTTAGAAAATGCAGATGCTGCTCCTCCCCTTCTGAGCCCTGGCGTATCCCCAAATAACAGTTTACGACCACATGTGAGGTGTTTCTGCAAACTGCAGAATCGGGGTAATAAATATTGAGTTTTGTTTTGTTGTTAACCCTTGATGTGTTATAGGAAAAAAATGATTAAAATGGAAAATCTGCAAAAAAAGTGAAATTTTGAAATTTCACATCTATTTTGCTTTAATTTCTGTGGAATACTTAAAGGGTTAACAACATTTCTAAAACCAGTTTTGAATAGTTTGAGGGGTGTAGTTTCTAAAATGGGGTCATTTATGGGTGGTTTCTATTATGTAAGCCCACAAACTGACTTCAGAACTGAACTGGTCCTTAAAAAAGTTGATTTTGCAAATTTGCAAAAATTGCGTCTAAAATTCTAAATCTTCTACTATCCTAAAAAAATAAAATTACACTACCAAAATGATGGCAACATAAAGTAGAAATATGGGGAATGTAAATTAAAAAGGATTTTATAGGGCATCACTATCTGTCTTAAAAGCAGAGAGATTGAAATTTAGAAAACAGTGAATTTTTAAAATTTTCGTTAACTTTTCGATTTTTTTTATAAATAAAATTAAAACTTATCGACTCAAATTTACCATTAACTTGAAGTACAACGTGTCACGAGAAAACATTCTCAGAATAGTTTGGATAAGTAAAAGCGTTCCGAAGTTATTACCACATGAAGTGACACATGTCAGATTTGCAAAATTAGGTCTGGTCAGGAAGGGGGGAAATGGCCCAGAGCTGCAGTGGTTAATGTATATTGGTAATATAAGGTACAGTTTAATAAATACTCAATGTACCAATGAGCCGACCTTTATGATTATAACATATATCACATGATAATCTCTTTCTAGAACCCTTTCGGTGCATGGATCGCATATTCGGTGTGTGAAATGCAACCTGCAGCATCATCTTACCAGTAAGAAGGGATTAATTGTCATATTGCCTCCCCACCAGCCGTGCCCACTGGCTTGGTCATTTAGCAGAGTGGTACAATATGCCCTTTGGTATTGCCTCAACTATTAGCCTTGCCCACTGGCTTTAGGCTAAACATTTGATATTGGCCTGGCCCACTGTCCATAGGCTGTACATTTTTACCCTCCCCACTGTTTTCATTTTATTTTGGGAAGGTTAAATTTTAGTGGCCTCTCGTTATAGACCTGTTTGAGAGTTCTACTATCTATTCATTCTTTATAGCTCCCTTTTTTCCCCTGATGATTCTCTACCTATGAGCTGAAACATAACATATTGGGAATGGTGTTATAAGGGACATGTTAAGGATTTGGCCGTACTAGGGTCAGTTTCCTGACGGGGTCACCCCTATCAGGGTGGGTGCTCTGTATTTGGTAGGCAGGGTGTATCTAGAATTTTTCCTCTGTTCCCTGAAGGTACAAAAAGGATATTTACACCATTTGCCCTATACTCTTTCAGCTCCACCCCCCTGTACATCCCATCATATTTTCTATTTTTATTATGAACTTATCATCATTGAATCCAGGGCTGTGGGCATGAATTACATCTATAGACCAGTACTACAGGATCAGTAGGATGTATGTGATCTTTTCTACATTGATGGCATTTATTCTAGCTGTCGGCACCCACTTCAGCCACTTAATGGAGTGCTTTGATTTCTAGTGTTGCGCCAGTTATTTTATTGCAATACCCCACATTAATTATTGTTTGTCCAAAGCTAGAAACAGCCCTGTACCTCACATAGATCCAGAGATCTCCTCATTCATTGCTCAAATTGCACTGCTAGATTTTCTTCAGCCTGGCAGCTGATGGGGTATTTCCTTTCGGCTGCAGCTGTCTTGCTGTAACTGTCAGAGCTTCTAATAGTAGATATGGGATGGGACTGAGCATGTGTGACCAGCTCAGCAGGTGGATATGCACATTACTATACGGATTGAACACTGGGGAGCACCATTTTAATAAAGAAAAGGGAATATCTCATGACTAGAGCTTTTTTTGTAATAGAAAGTTATAAAAGTAACTAGTTTCATGCTGATTGATATTAAAATAGCATTTAACCCCTTTCAGTGAGTTATTTCCTTACATCTATTAACATAGCTACACCTATACTTGTGTAAAGAAAATAGAACAAAGCATACAATAAGAAAATCGAAAAACTAGAGAAATAGATTGCAGTGCATTCAGGAAGTCTTCATACCCTTTCACTTTTTCACATTTTGTTATGCTATGGCTTTGTACTAAAATTTTAAAAAAATCAAGTTTCCCCCATCATTCTGCACTCAATATCCCATAATGAGAAAGTAAAAACAGCATTTTAGAAATTTTTGCTAATTTGTTAAGAAGGAAAAACTACCACAGGTGGTAAATTCAGTTGATTGGACATGAAATTAGCAAAAATAGACACACTCCTGTCTATATAAGGTCTCACTGCTGACAATACATATCAGAGAGAAAAACCAAGCCATGAGGAAGAAAGGACTGCCTGTAAAGCTCAGAGACAGGATTGTGTGGTGCACAGATCAAGAGAAGCATGCAAAAAATTCTGCTGCTTTGAAAGTTCCCAAAAGCATACTAGCCCACATAATTCTTAAATGGAAGAAGTTTGGAATGAGTACTCTGAGGACTCTTCCTAAAGATGGCTACCCCACCAAATAAAGTAATTGGATGAGAAAAGTCTTGGTGAGAGAGATGACCAAGAACCCAATGGCCACTCTCGCTGAACTCCAAAGAATCAAAAATCAAAGAAGAGGGCAGCACTCGTTGATGCAGGTGAAAAATCTGTGCAAATTTATTTCATAGCCAGTATTCCAAGTGGTGCGACATTTTGGCTAGGAAATAGCTTTTTTCATCCATTTCAGATTTTGGATCCATTTGGAGACTGGTTTGGACCTGGTCCCCACAGGGTGTGCACTGCACCACTTCTGAACTTCAACACTGGGTTACTGTTCCCTCCTTCTTTTTTTCAAATGGGAGAATTGTCCACAAGGTCATCCATCACTACAACAATCCACCAATCTGGGTGTTATGGCAGAGTGGCCAGAATCATCCTCAGTATAAGACATATCAAAAGCCAGTCTGGAACTTGCAATAAAGCACATAAAGGACTCTCAGACTGTGAGAAACAAGATTCTCTGGTCTGATGGAACCAAGATTGAACTTGTTGACCTTAATTCTAAGTGTCATATTTGGAGGAAACCAGGTACTGCCAATGCCATCCCTACAGTGAAGCATGGTGGTGGCAGTATCATACTGTGAGGGAGTTTTTCAGCAGCTGAGACATGGAGACTTGTTATAGTTGAAGGAAAAACCTTAATCAGAGTGCTGTGGTCCACAGAATGTACTGAAGGTTCACCATTAATAAGACAATGACCTTAAGCACACAGCCAAGTCAACACAGGAATGGCTTAGGGATCACTCTGAGAATGTCCTTGAGTGACCCTGCCAGTGCCAATCAAACATCTCTGGAGAGACTTGAAAATGGTTGTCCACCAACTGTCCCCATCTAACTTGAAAGAGCTTGTGAGGATCTGCAGAGAAGAATAGCAGAAAATCCCCAAATCCAGGTGTGTAAACCTTGTGGCATCATACCCAAGAAGACTGGAGGTTGTAATCAATGCCAAAGGTGCTTCAACTAAGTACTGAGTAATGGGTCTAAATACTAGTGATGATCGAGCACCCCGATGTTCAGGTGCTCGGGTGCTCTGGCAGAACACTAGGTGGTGCTCGAGTGCTCGGTCGAGCACCCGAGTATAATAGAAGTCAATGGGAGAAGACCAGGCCCCCCCTGCTCGGATGAGGAGAGGGTGTCTGGTCCATAGGAAAACGTCAGAAAATGGTGGAAACACCACAGAAATGGTTAGGGAACAGCATGGGGAGGATGTCTGGATGCATCTTGGACACCGAAGTCGCTGCCTTTAACGATGATGGCCGACTATTACGCCACTTTTATGGAATGACAAAAATACCCCCCAAAACCCAAGATAACATCGATTTTACAGGAAATATTGTTAGGAAACATAGATTTACTTGTACGTTAAGCGCAAGTGCTGCCAAAAATTACACGGATGAGGCACTCCCATACAACCGGTATATCATATAAAGGAGGGCCTCATTCACATTGTGGTATAATTGTGGGACTCCGACACTCATAAAGCCTATGCACTAAGGGAAAGGGCTGCCAAAAATTACAAGGAACAGTCACTTCAATACCCCCTTTATTACACATAAAGGAGTGCATCAGACACACCCTTAAAAAATTCTGATTAATGGCCTGCTGCTGACACGCAAAAACAATAGTGGTGACGTGCTGCTTCTGAGCTAACCGTGTAAAAAATTATGGGTGACATGCTGCTGCAGAGTCGACTGTCTTAAAAATTAAGGTTGACACGCTGATGCCCATCAAACTGTCCCAAATTTAAGGTTGACACGCTGCTGCCAAGCAGAACGTCCAAAAGATTTACGAGTAATACACTGCTGCTCATCAAACTGTGCCAAATTCAAGGTTGACACGGTGCTGCCCATCAAACTGTCCCAAATTTAAGGTTCACGTGCTGCTGCCAAGCTGATGTTAAAAAAAAATTTACGGGTGACACGCTGCTGCTCATCAAACTGTACCAAATTTAAGGTTGACACGTTGCTGCCCATCAAACTGTCCCAAATTTAAGGTTGACACGCTGCTGCCTAGCTGATGTTAAAAAAAAAATTACGGGTGACACGCTGCTGCTCATCAAACTGTCCCAAATTTAAGGTTGACACGCTGCTGCCCATCAAACTGTCCCAAATTTACGGTTCACGCGCTGCTGCTGAGCTGATGTTAAAAAGCAATTTACGGGTGACACGCTGCTGCTCATCAAACTGTACCAAATTTAAGGTTGACACGCTGCTGCCCATCAAACTGTCCCAAATTTAAGGTTGACACGCTGCTGCCGAGCTGACGTTAAAAAAAAATTACGGGTGACACGCTGCTGCTCATCAAACTGTCCCAAATTTAAGGCTGACATGCTGCTGCCCATCAAACTGTCTCAAATTTGAGGTTGACATGCTGCTGCCCATCAAACTGACTCAAATTTAAGGTTGACACGCTGCTGCCCATCAAACTGACCCAAATTTAAGGTTGACACGCTGCTGCCCATCAAACTGTCCCAAATTTAAGGTTGACACGCTGCTGCCAAGCTGACGTTAAAAATTTTTCACGGGTGACACGCTGCTGCCCATCAAACTGTCCCAAATTTAAGGTTGACACGCTGCTGCCGAGCTGACATTAAAAAAAATTTACGGGTGACACGCTGCTGCCCATCAAACTGTAACAAAAAATTTAAGGGTGACATGCTGAACGTCTGAAGCAGTATAAGTGACATGTAGCAGTGCTGAGCGTGTTAAAAATTAATTTTGACATGCCGCTTAGCTGACCGTCTGAAACAATATGTGTGACATGTAGCAGAGCTGAGTGTGTAAAACCTTATGGTTGAGGGCCTGCTGGTGAGCTGACAGGCAAAAAAATTATGGTGCAGGCCCAGCTGGTGAGCTGACCGGCTAAAAAATGATGGTGCAGGCCCAGCTGGTGAGCTGACCAGCTAAAAAATTATGGTGCGGACCCAGCTGGTGAGCTGCCTGGCTAAAAAATGATGGTGCAGGCCCAGCTGGTAAGCTGCCTGGCTAAAAAATTATGGTGCAGGCCCAGCTGGTGAGCTGACTGGCTAAAAAATTAGGGTGCAGGCCCAGCTGGTGGACTTCGAGGGCAGCCTAATAAGCAGTTTCATATGATGGAGGAAGAGGAGGAAGAGGACGAGAAGAGGAAGGGGTACATGATAATACAGTGTATTCAATACACCCTAAAAGCCTTCATGTTAAGCCGCTTTCCTCTGGTGGAGTAGAGAAGTCAGGGGCAAACCAGGCCTTGTTCATTTTGATAAGCGTCAACCTGTCAGCATTTTCAGTTGACAGGTGGATGCGCTTATCAGTTATTATGCCCCCAGCGGCACTAAATACCCGCTCAGACAAAACGCTGGCGGCAGGGCAGGCCAGCACCTCCAAGGCATAGAGCACCAGTTTGTGCCACGTGTCCAGCTTATATTATGACAACTTATGAACCCCAACAGAGGTGAAGGCTTATTAATACTCTTTATTTTCAAATGGTCTACGACCAATAATAGCCTAACTTGCACCTATGTCCTTTTTATTTTTATTATTAAGACATAGCTTTTATTTTCTTTTGTTAAAAGCCTAATTTCTATGTGCAATAAACACAACTTAAAAATAGCAGTGTGCTGGCTTATTTCCAATTTCACCCTGTGAATCTGTATACTCCTATAAACTAAATAGTTGGCAGGCTGGTAGCCGCGCGCTGGCTCCAGGCCTTTGCCATCTAATCTATACCTATCTAGACTCTAGTTGCATAGGTGTGTATCGCCTGCTCACTGACACTTAAAATAAGTCTCTCAAACGCTGCCCCCCGACATGTTTCGCTACATCCGTAGCGTCCTCAGGGGTATCGGGCAGTGTCTGTTTGTGGGCGTTGCCCAGCCGTTTTAAAGCCTCCCTTTTGTGATCATCATACCTTCTAACCAATGATTCCCTCCTTATCTTCCTACTTATTAATCCCCGTCTTGCCATTTGCCATTTTAACATGACGTACCTCCATTTGTATAGATCACATCCTCCCTTCCTCTCCTCTCCCATCCACGCTCGTTTCCCATGAGATTAGCCAAGTCTCGCGCATGCGTGAGCTGATAGTCTATTTTTCCATACTTCTTCATTGCTCATGCGCTAAAACTTAGAATGAATTTCCACTCCTAGCTTTCTTATTGCCCATGCGCTAGAACTTAGACTAAATTTTCCTTTTTAATTCTCTACTGCTCATGCGCTAAAACTTAGACTATTTTGATTCTTAATTCTCTTATTGCTTTTACACTGGATCTTAAACTATATTTTCCATAGTGGATATACTTATTCTATTTATTTATCCTAGCATTTCTAATAATCACTACTATATGACCATTATAAGTTACCAACTATTTTAATAGGGATGACTGTATTCCACTTACAATATACCAGCTTGTTTCATAATCCAATAGGTAGGATCCCCCATAATGAATTATCCACCTTTATGCTCCAACTAATCTTAAATTGTGTATATATATATATATATATATATATATATATATATATATATATATATATTATTCTTAGTTATTATCCTAATTATGTCTTCATTACTTTTTATATATATTATTATTTATTTTTATTTTTAATTATTCTGGAAAATATGTAATATCAAAAGGGGGGAGACAGGAGAGGGAAGAGAAATGATATGGAGAGGGGGAGAGGGAGGGGGGAAGTGGAGGGGGAGGGGGGATGGAAAATATTAATGAATCACAGGGGATTTTATTATCTTTATAGTTTATTTACCTTTATTTTATCATTGTATTCTTTTTCTTCTTTGGGCAACTTGTTTATTGTTCTCACATTTTCTTAATATTTTTATCTTATAAAATTTTTTATTTCTTATAATGCAGCTTTTTATAAAAATGATACATATGTGAATCCTTCATTTAATCCTGAAGGAGACAAACTTTTTAAGCGGTAGATCCATCGTGCTTCTTCTTGTTGCAGTTTTCTATCTATATTTCCCTGTCTGGGGCCTGCTGTGATTTTCATAATACCCCAGGCTTTTAATGTACTATCATCTCCTTTATGTACAGTTTGAATGTGTCTTGACAGTGTGGTATCACCATCCGTATTGATGCTACTCAAATGTCTCGACATTCTCCTTCTAAATTCTTGGGTGGTTTTCCCAATGTATAACTTTGGACATCCACATTGAATAGCATATACAATTCCTGTTGTTTTACAGTTTATAAATTGTTTTATCTGATATTTTTTCCCATCTACTGGGTTTACAAATTCTTTTAATGGTAGCATCCTCTTACAGAAGATGCAGTCTCCACAAGGATATGATCCCACTGTAGATAGCCAAGTTTTTTTATTATTATAAGAAGATGCTTTCCATTGAAAATGGCTATGTACCAGACTTTCTTTTAAGTTTTTTCCCCTTCTACATGTTATTGAGGGATAGATAGGAATTACCTCTGTCAGATCTTCATCAGTTCGTAGAATATTCCAATGTTTAGTCAGAATCTGTTTTACTTTTTTGTATTGTAAATCATATGTGCCAATACAACGTATCACTTTATTCGCCTCATATTTTTGACTTGTTAATAAGTCTATGCGTTCTGTTTCCTTGGCTCTCCTATATGCCCTATGAAGTACTTTTTAGGGTACCCACGGGATATAAATCTCTCATATAAATCCCTGCTTTCTTTCTCAAAGGCTACTTCATTAGAGCAATTTCTCCTTGCTCGTAGGTATTGCCCTACAGGTATTCCTTTCCTTAAAGATGGAGGATGATAGCTTTGCCAGTGCAACAAATTATTTGTTGCCGTCGGCTTTCTATATATTTTTGTTTGAATTGTTCCATCAGGCTGCAGGACAAGATTCAGGTCCAAAAAATTAATAGTTGTCTCATGTATCTCAGCTGTAAATTTCAATCCTAGTGTATTATTGTTAAGGCATTGTGTAAACTGAAAAAATTGATCTTTTGTGCCCTCCCACAAAATTAAAACATCATCTAAATATCGTCCCCAGAACGTGATTTCCCGTGTAAATTCAACATAATTATCAGTGAATACTTCTCTTTCCTCCCACCATCCTAAAAATAAATTAGCAAAATTTGGTGCACATTTTGTACCCATTGCGGTACCTGTGACTTGTAAATAAAAGTGACCATCAAATATAAAATAGTTGTGTTTTAACAAAAATTCCAATAAAGTGAGTATTAGCTTATTATGTTCCTGATAGTGAGTTCCACTCGTGCTCAAATAATATTTAACAGCCTGTAAACCTAAATCATGTTGGATGCTCGTGTAGAGAGCCTCTACATCCAAACTTGCCAACTTAGTAGTTGTATTGACCTGTATGTCCTGCAGCCTGACCAGAACATCTTTTGTGTCCTTAATGTAGGAGCTCAGACTAGGGACAAATGGGGATAGCATTTCATCAACACAACCACTGATGCCCTCACATAGGCTTTGATTGCCCGAGACAATTGGCCTCCCTGGAATAGGATTACGCTTTTTATGTACCTTTGGGATTGCATAGAAGGTTGCTATTGTTGGTTTTGAATTATATAACACTTTGTATTCATCTAAACTAATAAGGTTATCCTTTTTCGCTTGTTGCAATATTACCTTCAGATGGGAAAAAATATCAGATAAAACAATTTATAAACTATAAAACAACAGGAATTGTATATGCTATCCAATGTGGATGTCCAAAGTTATACATTGGGAAAACCACCCAAGAATTTAGAAGGAGAATGTCGAGACATTTGAGTAGCATCAATACGGATGGTGATACCACACTGTCAAGACACATTCAAACTGTACATAAAGGAGATGATAGTACATTAAAAGCCTGGGGTATTATGAAAATCACAGCAGGCCCCAGACAGGGAAATATAGATAGAAAACTGCAACAAGAAGAAGCACGATGGATCTACCGCTTAAAAAGTTTGTCTCCTTCAGGTTTAAATGAAGGATTCACATATGTATCATTTTTATAAAAAGCTGCATTATAAGAAATAAAAAATTTTATAAGATAAAAATATTAAGAAAATGTGAGAACAATAAACAAGTTGCCCAAAGAAGAAAAAGAATACAATGACAAAATAAAGGTAAATAAACTATAAAGATAATAAAATCCCCTGTGATTCATTAATATTTTCCATCCCCCCCTCCCCCTCCACTTCCCCCCTCCCTCTCCCCCTCTCCATATCATTTCTCTTCCCTCTCCTGTCTCCCCCCCTTTTGATATTACATATTTTTCAGAATAATTAAAAATAAAAATAAATAATAAATATATATAAAAAGTAATGAAGACATAATTAGGATAATAACTAAGAATAATATATATATATGTATATATATATATATATATATATATATATATATATATATATATTTTCTATACACAATTTAAGATTAGTTGGAGCATAAAGGTGGATAATTCATTATGGGGGATCCTACCTATTGGATTATGAAACAAGCTGGTATATTGTAAGTGGAATACAGTCATCCCTATTAAAATAGTTGGTAACTTATAATGGTCATATAGTAGTGATTATTAGAAATGCTAGGATAAATAAATAGAATAAGTATATCCACTATGGAAAATATAGTTTAAGATCCAGTGTAAAAGCAATAAGAGAATTAAGAATCAAAATAGTCTAAGTTTTAGCGCATGAGCAGTAGAGAATTAAAAAGGAAAATTTAGTCTAAGTTCTAGCGCATGGGCAATAAGAAAGCTAGGAGTGGAAATTCATTCTAAGTTTTAGCGCATGAGCAATGAAAAAGTATGGAAAAATAGACTATCAGCTCACGCATGCGCGAGACTTGGCTAATCTCATGGGAATACGAGCGTGGATGGGAGAGGAGAGGAAGGGGGGATGTGATCTATACAAATGGAGGTACGTCATGTTAAAATGGCAAATGGCAAGACGGGGATTAATAAGTAGGAAGATATGGAGGGAATCATTTTTAGAAGGTATGATGATCACAAAAGGGAGGCTTTAAAACGGCTGGGCAACGCCCACAAACAGACACTGCCCGATACCCCTGAGGACGCTACGGATGTAGCGAAACATGTTTGAGGGACTTATTTTAAGTGTCAGTGAGCAGGCGATACACACCTATGCAACTAGAGTCTAGATAGGGATAGATTAGATGGCAAAGGCCTGGAGCCAGCGCGCGGCTACCAGCCTGCCAACTATTTAGTTTATAGGAGTATACAGATTCACAGGGTGAAATTGGAAATAATCCAGCACACTGCTATTTTTAAGTTGTGTTTATTGCACATAGAAATTAGGCTTTTAACAAAAGAAAATAAAAGCTATGTCTTAATAATAAAAATAAAAAGGACATAGGTGCAAGTTAGGCTATTATTGGTCGTAGACCATTTGAAAATAAAACGTGCCCAGCTTAGACACCCAATAACTATACGGCACAGAGGGATCGCTGAGGACGTTGACACGGTCAGCTACGTACTCTTTTACCATCTTCCAAAACTTTTCCCTCCTTGTCACACTAGGCCGCTCATCAGGGTGAAGGTGCTGGCGGGGTGTCATAAAACTGTCACAGGCCTTGGAGAGTGTCGCCCTGCCTTTGTTGGAACTGATGTGTGTTCCCCTCGTCTCCCCTCCTCGGGCGGCCAAAGAACTACGTACTCTGCCGGCAGCGTTGTCAAATTTGCAGAGCAATTTTTCGAC
Organism: Rhinella marina; assembly: GCA_900303285.1. Lineage (NCBI taxonomy): Eukaryota > Metazoa > Chordata > Amphibia > Anura > Bufonidae > Rhinella > Rhinella marina. The sequence goes on from ONZH01008246.1 coordinate 99,325, forward strand.
AAGGGCCTTCTGGTATTGCAACATTTTACTTGTCCTCTCCACCACAGGAATGAGAGATGGGAAGTTCTCTTTGTAGCGGGGGTCGAGAAGGGTGAACAACCAGTAATCGGTGTTGCCTAATATGCGTATAACGCGACGGTCACGGGAAAGGCAGCATAGCATGAAGTCAGCCATGTGTGCCAGAGTCCCAACAGACAAGGCTTCGCTCTCCTCACCAGGAGCATGACTCTCAATATCCTCCTCGTCCTCTTCCTCCTCTTCAGCCCATCCACTCCGAAGAGATGGTATAAACGTGGTATGACTACCCTGTGTAGCGGTGGCAACCGTCTCCTGCTCCTCCTCCTCCTCCAATTGGCGTTGAGAAGACGAATCAAGGGTGGTCTGGCTTTCACCCTGTGTAGGGTCTTCCCCCCATTTCTACCTCTTCCAAACGCAGAGCATCGGCCTTTATTGTGAGCAGCGAGCTTTTGAGTAGACACAGAAGTGGAATGGTAACGCTGATAATTGCATTATCGCCGCTCACCATCTGTGTAGATTCATCAAAGTTGCGTAACACCTCACAGAGGTCAGGCATCAATGCCCACTCATCGCTTGTGAAGAGCGGAAGCTGACTAGAAAGGCGCCGACCGTGTTGCAGCTGGTATTCTACTACTGCTTTCTGCTGCTCACAAAGCCTGCTCAACATGTGTAAGGTGGAATTCCATCGCGTGCTACATCGCCGGCTGAAGCTGTCAGTGACTTGTGGAAATGGGCACACAGGCGACGCACCTTCACCAGTAGCTAAGGCAAATTGGGGTAGGTTTTCAGAAACTACTGAACCACTAAGTTGAATACATGGGCCAGGCATGGTATGTGTGGGAGGTTGGCGAGCTCCAAAGCCGCTACCAAGTTTCGGCCGTTATCGGATACAACCATGCCTGGCTGTAGGTTGACTGGAGAGAGCCACAGCTCAGCCTGTTCCCTTATGCCATGCCACAGCTCTGCAGCAGTGTGCTGTTTGTCACCCAGGCAAAGAAGCTTCAGCACCGCCTGTTGCCGCTTACCGACTGCTGTGCAACACTGCTTCCAGCTACTGACAGAAGTCTGAGTGGTGCTGCAAGATGGCAATTCTGCATGGGAAGAAGTGGAGGAGGAGGTGGAGGAAGAGAAGGAGGGGTCGCAGCCGCTACTGTAGGTGGCAGCGGAAATCCGGATGGAAGTAGGGTCTGCAATCCTCGGGCGCGGGTAGCACCTGTGCCATCCCAAGGAGCGACTCGGTCCCAGCCTCCACAACGTTCACCCAGTGTGCCGTCAGGGAAATGTAGCGTCCCTGGCCACAAGCGCTTGTCCATGTGTCAGTTGTTAAGTGGACCTTGCCAGTAATTGCGTTGGTCAGGGCACGGGTTATGTTTCTGGACACATGCTGGTGTAAGGCAGGGACGGCACACCAGGAAAAATAGTGGCGGCTGGGGACTGCGTAACGAGGGACAGCCGCCGCCATCAGGCTGCGAAAGGCCTCGCCTAAACGGCAACATTTCCAGGGCCAGCAACTTGGAAAGTTGCGCGTTTAGAGCTATGGCCTGTGGGTGGGTGGCAGGGTATTTGCGCTTGCGTTCAAATGCCTAGGGTAAGGACATTTGAATGCTGCACTTGGACATTGAAGTGAACGTGCTGGCTGATGGTTCCTACGAAGGTCCAGGTGCAGGGCAGGAGGCATCTGAGCCTGCGTCTTGGACAGCAGGTAACAGAGGGGAAGAGGAGGCAGTGGTGTGACCTGCAGACACAGATCGTGGACCCAGGCGTTCGGCCCACCTTTTAGGGTGCTTTGCTGCCATGTGGCGGATCATGCTGGTGGTGGTCAGGTTGCTGGTGTTTACGCCCCTGCTCATCTTGTTACAGCACAGGTTACAAATTACAAACCGTTTATTGTCAGCACTTTTCTCAAAAAACCGCCAGACTGCGGAACACCTAACCCTTGGCAAGGGAGCTTGCCGCAAGGGGCTGCTCCGGGGAACAGTTGTGGTCCTGGTTGGCGTGGCCTGCCTTCTCCCTTTTGCCACCCCACTGCCTCTTCCAGCCTGCTGCGGTGCTGCGGATCCCTCCCCCTCTGTACTGCTGTCCTCGCACGGCTTGCCACCTTCCCAAGTTGGGTCAGCTATTTCATCGTCCACCACCTCCTCTTCCACATCCTCACTCTGGTCCTCCTCCTGACATGGTGAACCAACAAGAACCTGACTTAACCCTTTCAGTATCGAGCCACTTTTCACCTTAAATCCCAGGCCGATTTTTGCAAATCTGACATGTGTCACTTTATGTGGTAATAACTTTGGAACGCTTTTACTTATCCAGGCCATTCTAAGGTTGTTTTCTCGTCACATATTGTGCTTCACGACAGTAGTAAATTTGTGGCAAAATATTTCATTTTTATTTATAAAAAAATACCAAATTTAGCAAAAAAGTGGGAAAATTTTCAAATTTCAAAATTTCAATCTCTCTACTTTCAAAATACATAGTAATACCTCCAAAAATAGTTATTATTTTACATTCCCCATATGAATACTTTATGTTGGCATCATTTTATAAATGTCATTTTACTTTTTTGGGATGTGAGAAACCTTAGAAATTTAGAAGCCATTTTTCAAATTTTCATCAAAATTTCCAAAACCATTTTTTTGAGCACCAATTCAGTTATAAAGTGATTTTGGGAGGCTTACCTAATGGAAAACACTAATAAATTACCCCATTTTTGAAACTACACCCCTCAAATTATAAAAAAACTGATGTTACAAACTTTATTAACCCTTGAGGTTTTCCACAAAGGAAAAGGGGGGTGAAATTTCAAAATTTCAATTTTTTGGTAGATTCACATTAATAATTTTTTTCTTGCAACACAGCAAGGGTTAACAGCAAACTAAACTTCAGTATACATTATACATTACTCTGATTCTGCAGTTTGCAGAAATACCCCATATGTGGTGGTAAACGTCTCTATGGGTTTGTGGCAGTGGTCAGAAGGAAAGGAGCGCCATATGGATTTTGCAGGCAGATTTTGCTAGAATGGTTTTTAGGCACCATTT